>JAJMGN010000256.1:0-68835 GCA_030575015.1 Cephaloascus albidus | reverse complement strand
GATATTCGTGTATCTGAAAAACTATATTGAAGATAAAGATATTCAAATTAGAGATTAGATTGACTGAAGTTATAGATAAAATTGATTAAATAATGCTTAAATCAGCATTCCCAGGACGTACTGGGTTAACAAAGATATTTCATTCCATGATTTGGACTCCTTGATGGTACAGGTGTTTATAGCTGATATTATTATATAATCTTGTTTACGACACTACCATTTTCTGTAAGATTCTCTATCCAGGATCTTGCCTAACCTAGAGTATTCCTCAGTACAGCTCTGCGTAACTCTGAGAATCTCCCTATACAGTTATGAACCTTTCCCCGGAGCTGGAATTCAACGATATGTAATAAGTTGTGGATGTGATTAGAAGCTACGACTAAAATAAATATAAACACTTCACTTAATAATAGAAACGGAACAAGACTCTTGAAGACTTGTCTTTTTAAAATAAATATAAAAAAAGAGGAAATACTTTCAGTATTTATAGTAAAAGATAGAGTAAGAAAAAGAAATTAACCAAAGGCCGGGTACCACTGTTCTCATCAAGGTTGTAGTACCTCTCCACGTCGAGGTTGTTGTACCATCCCTTTGTTTTGTAAACAAACTTCAAAATAATCAAACCTTAAGATAAAATAAGAAAAGCACTTTGCTTAATAATCAGACGAATTACCACCATTCCAACTTCCATTTGTTACATTTTCTGTTAGGAGAATCGGAATAAAAGTTTTTAAATTGAAAAAAAAATTATACGTATTTGCTAAAGAGAGTTTTACCAGTTCCTGTTTCGCAAGTTGGAGGTTAAAGACCCATCATCACACGATTCTCGATGCATGGCCCAAAAAGCGCACACCAAGTCATATAACATGGAAACCGTTGATAGCTCTGAAGATATGTCCTCGGCTGGTCTGGACATAGCTATTAGAGTGGAAGAATTGCACACTCTAGCTGCCATTTTCCCAGAGGCAGAAATATCGTTCACAGACTTGAGTGGATTGATCAGAATCCCAATAGACACGGACGGTGACATAGTCATCACATATAGTAACGAGACGTCCTCGGAAGTGTTGCACGATACCGTGAGTAATCTTCCACCCTTACAGTTCACTTTCAAGCTTCCGGAAAGATATCCAGATACTGCCCCTGAAATCAATTTACATTCAAAGTTTTTGTCCAGCGATATCATACTGCAACTAACAACAGAACTTTCACAGATATGGGATGATTTTCACGATACGGTTATATTCTCCATGGTGGGTCACTTGCAAGAACGGGCTGCTACAGTTTTCGGTATAGATGTCCCAGTGAGGGCGGCAACTTTATCAGATTTCCAATATTTCCAGAAAACCAACCAGCTATACTTATTGAAGAAATTCAACTTGAAAACATTCACATGTCCAATATGTATCACGGACCATAAAGGATCATCGTGCACCAAGTTTGGTTTGTGTGGGCACATCTTTTGCGACAAATGTCTAGGTGAATACTTTGGTTCTTGTATAATCAGTGGAGAAATTGAGAAAATACATTGTCCTGACTTTCTGTGTACCAAGAAATTCATAGATTTGAGAGGTAAATATCTTCAACTGGATTATGATATGTCGTGTTTCCAATTCAACAAGCTCAAAGACCAGATATTCATACCTCCGATTCCGATGGATATCTTAACCAACATCACATCATCTTACTTGATGGAAAGATACCAAAAGTTATTCAGAAAACAACAGCATGAATTCATAAAGAAACTATTCCCGGCAAGAATTGCAGAATGCCCAAGAGGGTTTTGCGACAATAACATATTCAGAGACAATCTAGATGATCCTTTAATCATATGTCGCAAATGTAACTATGCATTTTGCTTTCACTGTCGTCGCTCATGGCACGGTACATTTCTGGTATGTAAACATAATCCAAACACATACAAGATCCCTGAAGAATCGTTGGAGGTATGGTTGAACACATCACCCAAATCGACAGAGAGAATCAGATTGGCCCATATTTATGGGAAAGCCGCTATTGCTAAAGCTGCTGATGAATACTTGATGGATAAACTATTTGAAGAAGCATTACTGGATTCCACACAAGGTTTGATTAAATGTCCAAGTTGTGATGTTGTTATTCAAAGAGCTGATGGTTGTAACAAGATGAAGTGTAATCAGTGTTTAACTTCATTTTGTAATATTTGTGGTATGTTTTTAGACCATGATAAGCCTTATGACCACTACAAATTTCCGGATAGTCCCTGCTATGGAAGATTGTTTGATGGAATGTTAGGCGTAGAGGATTAATAAATATTTCAAGAAAATAGTCTATTTTACGTTCCGCGGCCCGAATAATCATACATTACGAAATTAACCACGAGCTGAGCTTGGTTTCTTTGCTGGCCTCGAATATCGGAAGCAATTTCTAAACCATCTTCTTCTTCGAAATTCTAATTCAGGCGAAGAATTAGCATGACTTTCATCATAAACCCATTCATTATTCTCATCAACAACTAAATTCGATAATCCTCTGTCATCGATATATTTCTGCACGATGTAATCAATAGACCACGAATCATTTGAGTCAACTTCAAAACTCCATCCCGCAGGAGGTAATACTTGCTTTATATCATTGACACCGGTTGGAGTTCTCTGAGAGATTCTAATTGAATTGTTTTTCTCAAATAATGTGGTTGTAAAGCTGAATGGTTCCCATTTAGTAGAGGTCAATCCACGTTGCTCCAATTCGAATATCTCAACCTCCGAAACTTGTGGAAGTTCATCTAATAATATATCCTCTCTTTCGATTTTTTGCATTTTTTTAGCCATTTCCTTTTCTCGAGGCTCAATCAAATTCTTGTGCATATCCTTGATATATTTGCTGCTACTAGGATGGCATATACCAATTAGCAACCATCCGCCAAAAATAAATATCAGCCTCCAAGGTGTGTATGAGCCAAACATTAGCAAAAATGCAACACTCAATAAAACAGAAAAAAATAAGGATGTGGATGTTCTTTCATCTTTAAAACCAGCTGTTTCATACCAAAAGGTTTCGGAGACGTCGTATAGTTTTATGACATCTGTAGTCAAGTTTTGTAAATCTCTCATATTAATCAACAATTCAATTTTTGACTTTGCAACTTTTGTATTTCTCCTCTCAGGAGCCCCATCCTCCTCTTCATCATATTCTTCGTGTTCTATTGGTTTCGTTATGCTTGGTTTTGATACTGGTCTCGATGTGGAGGCAGATGGAGGAGCAGATATATTTGTTGTTGCGGAGTCGATAGTAGTTAAATTATTATCACTACCTGATGACATTGGCGTTAAGACTGAATCATCCAAAAAATTAGAATTCTTAACAAAATCATTTACTATTGAAGCATCCTTCCAATGTGAATCATTGAAAAAGTCAAGTAGCGATTGACCTCTCTTTTTAACTCGGATTATATCTGCCTTTTCTATAGGATGCCTGTACTCATACGCCGGAACCATTATCACAAACAAAACAAAGATCAAAGGGTATATCAACACCAAATGGGGGTAGAGACACACTGATGTATATAATATCATGTATGTTAAGGTGACTGTTGGCTTTTTCCAAGTTAGAACTTTGATTAATCCGTATTGAATCTGAAATAATCCACTCATTCTAGCGCTCAATTTTTTGAAATTACTTGTCAACACGACAATAGATAGTCTTGGCTTTTGAGTCCTATCTGTGTCTTTCAATTTCAGTTCAATATTGAGTCTTTCTATGGAGTCTGCGGGAATGTTATGTATCAACAATTTCTCTAATAGTCGATCAATGAAATGATCTGGCTTCTCATCATGATTTGATGCAATTTCATCTATTTCTTCCAATTTGCTCAATTCTTCTATATCATCCTTGGTACTCAGGATCCGATTGAATTTATCTATACCCATACTAAGAATAGTTGCAGCTGTACCGGCAGCCACACCACCTTTTCCTTCATTTCTTTCAGCAATATCAGTCGTAAAATCATATATATGATTCAAAGCGCTTGAGGTTTTTTGGTGTAGTTTTGAGCCTGTCATCGTTGATCTCTTCCTTCATATAAATGTTGTCTGTAGCTTTCTTCAGTTGAGTATTACTTTAATAATGGGCCTGCTGTTTTGTACCGTTTCGTCGTAGATAGAATGTAGGTATAAAATTGCGCAGTTTAAGCTTATTCCATATAAAAAAACTTGATCCGATTACGTAACACAAAACCTTATCAATAAATTTATGCTGCAAAAAATGTATACAGCGGTTAAAAATGAAAGTCTACAATATTTGATAATGTTAAGATCTATATTATGCCGTCCGATCTTTTTAAATGTTTTCCATCGTATTATTTTTATGCTTTATCAAGATGCAAGGAAATCGAATTATCTGATATTGAACTTTGATTTGATTTTGGTGTATTTATATCATAATCTTCGTCATTTTCATTAATGTGACTATTATCTATCTCATCACTTATTGTATCATTAACACCAGCGTGTTTTTCGACTCTTATTGGAGTCATGGCTTGAACAAGATCATGTCTTGGGATTGGTGTAGTAATTCTGGATGACAGAATAGGCGCGGTGTGATCTCTTTTTTTCAAAAAAGTGTGACCTAACAATTCTTCGCAGGCAGGTCTTTTCTCAAAGTCCCAGTTTAGTATCTTTGTTACGAAGTCAATAAACTTGTAATCTTCTTTGTGTAAACCTCTTGACTTGAGTAAAATCTCTATTTTCTTAGAATTTGGCCTTATGCGTTTTTTGATTTTAGAGTTTAAGTAATCTAATTTTAATTTTCCCATCGAATCAAACAAATTGAATAACAAATTTTTCTTCAAGTTTCTAATAGCATTTTCACTGGAATCAACAGGACCTTTAATATGTAATTCATTTCTTAAATGTAAAATATGTTTTGAGATTGGAGAGCCAAATATTTCTAAGATTAATCCAATCTGTTCTAATTCATTTCCACCAGGAAAGATCGGGTCTCCAGTGAATAGCTCAATTATTAGACATCCGAATGACCAAATATCTATTTTCTCGTTATACCTAGCACCAAGTAACACTTCAGGGGCTCTGTAAAATCTGGATTGTATATACAGATATGATATTTCTTTATTGAAACATGCCGATCCGAAATCAATGATCTTGATATTCAATTCATTCGGTTTGATTAACATGATGTTTTCAGGTTTCAAATCACAATGAATTATTCCACGGTTGTGTATGAATTTCAAACCTTCCAAGATCTGAGTGGACCACTCTTTGATAATATTTATGGAGAATCCTTTGAAATTTGTTGATTCAATGACCTGGTATAAATTAATGGATAATAGTTCCGTAGTTATACACATGTGTCCTCTAAAATGGAAATGATTAAAATATTTTAGTATCAAATTTTCTTCCCTTTCGTCTTGTCTCTTTCGTAATTCCGTCATCTCAACAGTCCTCAACTTAGAGTATCGTTCCTTGAATAGTAATTTCAACATCTTGATTTCATAAGCTGCTTGTAGTGACCAAGTCATATCATTCTTGATAATCTTAACAGCAACAACCTTATTATATTTATAATCTTTACAACGAACAACATTACCGAATGAACCAGATCCCAAAAATCCCAAGATCTCATATCTATAATCAATATGATCCCCAACAATAGCGTTATAATTTTTATCATTATCATCAAATCCAAAATTTTTATTAAAATTCAGTATATCGATAGATGGTTTTACATCATGGGATAGACCAGTGAAGAAAACTTCAGATTTTCGCAATATTTCACCTTTTTCATATATGTTTAAATTATTTGGCACATCGATTATCTCAATAGGGGTCTTAGATACTGGTGTAAAATCATGATCTACATCAAGATTTGCTGAATTCCAAGAATGAACTATCTCTGAAGTCGATTGGTGTGATAATAAGCATTCATACATCTTCTCGCTATCATTTATCTTCTCAACCAGCCTAGTTGTTTGGATTGGCGGCGTAGTTAACTTGTCTCTCTCAACCTTTTTGAATTTCGGTGGTACAACAGGATTTCTAAAATTTTGAAATGTCTTTGATCTTGGCAATTTGTCTTGTGCAGTCTGTGGAGTATGTGTAGTTGGAGCGATTGCTAGACTTTTCTTTCTCTGGTAAGTTGAAGTTGAATCTGTGAAATTTAAGGATCTTCTATTAATTTTTTTCCTATCAACAGTTGAAATCGCTGAATTTGAAACTAGTTTTGTGTGCATATCTTTTTGAATATTAGGCGTTGGCGGTTGAGATTGAAATTTGCTTGAATTCAACTTTAAATCAGGTTCGATAGATAATTTATTGACATTTTTCTTAACATTTGAAGCTTTGAATTTTGAATGTATTAAGCTCCTTGATTCTGTTGATAATAATGTAGCAATTTTGCTATGATCAACTGTAGTTTCTTTTCCTATATCTTTTACACGATTTAATGATGATGAGGTAGCTTTTAGGTATGATGCATTTGGGTTAATCGGATTTGATATGAACCTTTTTGGCGTTTGGTTAACTTTTTTAACTGAATTACTTCTTGGTGAATTTTTAGGTGAATTGCTGTTTGAGATTGATTTCGTTATCGGTGAGATAGGTGAGTTTCTATTTCTATTTGGATCTTTTATGCTAGGTGATTCAACTAAACTCAATCTTATCTCAGCTCTTTTAGCAGTAGACAAGAAAGGTAATTTACCATTTGTATGATTTGAAGAATTTATATTGTGAGGCAAAGAAGACCTTTTCTTCAAGTTGTTGATTTGTGGGAGTAATTCTTGCGCTTTTATCTTTGAAATTGAATTTGAATCCGAGTCTGTTTGTTCTATTAAATCAGCTGGATCAATTGAATCATGTTTATTTACATGCGAAATATTCAATGAGTTTTTGAGAGAGAGGTCATTGAAATCTTCTAGAATTGATACATTTGACATTGTGGTTTAATCATATGGAATGATCGAAGGTTAAGTGTGTAAATTGGGGGTGGATCTGATATGTATTCAAGAATTAAACGCTGTTCAATAAAATGCAATATCGTATAACGTTTTGATTTGGAATCTCTTAATAAATTGTGAAGTACACGAAAAGCGGTTTAATTTATTTTTTATTTATTTTTCCAATTAATTACTAAGTAATTTGTAAGCATGGTGTGAAACCCGGGCTTCTAATGGACAAATGTCAAAATAAAAATGAAAGTTTCAAACAACAAAAACAAACAAGATTTCACACAAAGAAATCAGTTGCAAAATGAAAACTACAGACGTTGAGTCCCATACCACTAGAGACCTCCTTCTCCTCGCCCAACTTGTCCATTACTTGGTGCCCGTCGACCAGCAGCCCGATCCAGTCAACATGGTGCCAGTCTACACCCAGTGGATCAACCATCCCTCCACACAGCTCTCCATAAGACTGTCGATATTGGCACGTGACATGGGCGTGTCCGACGTGATCCTTTTATACAATAACTTGTGCCAGACAGTGGAGCGGTCACCTGACATCCTGGAGGAACAACTCAAGTTGTTAGTGTGTGTTGGCCTCTATGATAAACGGGTTACCCAGTTGCAGCATGTGCTCGCTGATAACAAAGTGGAATTCTCCAAAGTGTTGAAGCTGATTTAGGTCACTTGTTTCCTTAGAATAAGTGCGCAATTTGCAAGTTGATTTCTACCATTACATTTACTTCAACTCAATTCACTTCAAACATCATTTTCACGAACAAACGATACAATAACAAATGTCTCTATAATGCCAGAACTACATCCCGTCTTCAAACTATACTCAAAAAGCAGATCGTATCTCTTGAAGGCTTCATTCTTGATTCTTCTCGGAGTCACCTTGACTGGCGCCACAACAACTGATAAAAGATCGATAGATAAATCTCAACAACTAGCTAAACAATCAATAGACCAGACAATCGATCAATCGGACCAATCCTCTGATGATTTACTAAACCAGGCTCCAAAACCAGTTATTGTTTCCCCAAAATCATCTAAGGGACGTTTAACAAGAACGGAAGCAATTAGATTACTCAAGTCCGCCATCCCTTCGATAAAATCACCAGTTATCTTTTATTTGTTATCCCAATTGATTCTTTTAACAGTTCGGGCATTTTTGACTATCAAAGTGGCATCATTGGATGGTAGGTTGGTGGCAGCTTTAATCAATAAGAGAACAAAAAAGTTTTTAAGATTATTAATCAACTGGATGGTCTTAGGGATACCAGCGTCAATTATAAATTCATTATTACAATTAACACAATCAAAATTGTCCCAGAACATAAGATTAAACATAACTAATGCCATAATGAATGACTATTTACCAACGGAGGATGGTGCGTCAAATTTCTATACATTGATTCATTTGGATAATGAAATTAATGATCCTGATCAAAGAATATCAACCGATATAGATAGGCTCGCCAATGCAGCTGCATCTCTCCCAGGGCAATTGTTGAAACCTTCCCTTGATTTGTTATTATGTGCTAAAGAATTATCGAAGTCTGGTGTCGGAGGTGCAGAGGGCACATTAGCACTTGGATTGGTTGCACATTTCTCTACAATATTTTTAACTTTCTTATCACCCCCATTTGCCAAACTTGCCTCAGAGCGTGCCAATTTAGAAGGACAATTGAGATCATCGCATTCTAAAATTGTTTCAAATAACGAAGAGGTTGCATTCTTAAGAGGTCATCCAAGAGAAATTGATTTCTTAGATGAATGTTACTATCAGTTAGAAAGATTCTCGAGACTAGAATTCAAGTTAAAATCAATTCATGATATAGCTCAGACTTTCATTGTTAAATATACTTGGGGCGCAGCAGGTTTGATCCTTTGTTCAGTGCCTATCTTTGTCAACAAATACTTGAATAAGCCAATTGATGAGTCTACATCTTCGAACTTCATTACTAACAGAAGATTACTTGTCAGTGCTTCATCCTCATTGGGTAGATTATTGCATGCCAGAAGGTATGTAGCTCAAGTTGTGGGACATGCCTCTAGAGTTGGTGACTTTCAACTGGTTTTATACAAGATTAAACACAATTTGCCGTTATCCAAGACAAGTGAAAAACCAATACCAAACCTTGGAACAGTGGAAACGGATTCCACTCAAATTGGGTTTTATAATATTCCATTAATAACTCCAACAAATCAAACATTATGTAAATCGTTATCATTCAGAGTTAATCACGGTCAACATCTCTTGATTTCTGGTCCAAATGGATGCGGAAAGTCATCACTTTTCAGAATTTTAGGTGGATTATGGCCAATAAGATCAGGTGTTTTGAAAATCCCAGATATAAAAGATATGTTCTACTTACCTCAAAGAGCGTATTTATCGAAAGGTTCATTATGCGAGCAAATAATCTATCCTGATACATTACAAGAATATTATGATTCCAACAAGAATGATCAAGACTTGGTGGATATTTTAATCGTTTTGAAATTGGATGAATTAGCTAATTTAGGCGCATTGAATCAATACAGAGACTGGAATGAAGAATTATCCATGGGTGTTCAACAAAGATTAGCGATGGCAAGATTGTACTACCACAAGCCGAAATTCGCTATCTTGGATGAGTGTACCTCTGCAGTTCCGCCAGAGATGGAACAGTTCATGTATAAACATGCTCAATCGTTGGGTATTTCGTTGTTATCTGTGGCTCATAGACCGGCTTTATGGCATTTCCATGACTTAATATTAACTTTTGATGGGAAAGGTGGATATTATTTCGGTGCTTTGGACTCAACCAAGAGATTAAAGTATGAAGAAGAAAGATTAGCTTTGGTTAAGAATTTAAGAGAAGTTGGTACTCTGAAGGAAAGATTGGAATCTTTGAAAGAAGCTTCTAGAAGTCAATATATTAAAAGAAATTCAAATCTCAATTTAGCTACGATGTCTGCTAAGGCTTCAATTTAATGAGAATATAGTGATGAAATAGTGATTTATTTATAGACTTGTAGATAAACATATTCGCTTTCGCCATAATAAAAAGGTTCTGCAGTTCTATTTTATACCAGTTAATTAAAGGTGATATATTCATAACATAACGAAATCAATATCATTTTCAATTGCTAAATCCCACCAATGTTTCCCACTTTTCCAACAAATAATCATCAAGTCCAATCCTTTCAATCCATTGATATTACCTAGTTGATACAATTTTGAAAACCTCTCCTTGATTTTAATTCTTATTTCTGGATCTAGTATTTCACAGCCTGCCGTAAATGATCCAAAAAGTGAACATATTTCCGCAGGCGATCCAGGCTCGATTTTATTCAAGAAAATATCAGTAATCTCTAATGCTAATTTTTGGACTAATGGTGATTCTGTTGGGATTTTCAAAACTCTCCTATACAAGCTGATAATCCCGAGGAAACAGAAAATCTTATTAGTTGCTCGTAACACACTATCTTGTTTGATGGTTTCAGTTGGTGATATTTCATTTGAATTATCATTTTTCAATTCTATTAGTTTGTTCAATCTCAATTCTCTGTTTCTTTCACCCACCTCATAACAATTCATTAATTTTTCTTTTATTTCCAAAGCCTTTGTTATCACTTCAATTGGGATTTCATTGTTATTTATATCCGGCGAATTGTGTCTTTCAACTGTAATTTGCTTTATTAAGGATCCTATCTTTGCTAAATGTGGAAGCAATCTAATATCAAAGCCAAGTAAATGATCAATGTCTTTCTTAGCATTAAAAAAATCATCATCATGTTCCAAAAAGTCCTCCTCATTTAAATCATAATCCAATTCAGAGTCATTCAAATCAGTCAAATAATTATCAATATTTTTTGTCGATGATAATGATCCCATAACATCAATATAAGAAAACCACCTAACCAAGAAAAAGGATATATCACTCTCTGAAGTATTCTTGAACGTTATCTTTCTCTTTTGTTTTGAGTTTTTCGCTATTCCCTTTGACAAAACTATTTGCTTTGCACCCAACGTATGCGTTCTATGTCTTGATAAATTAGCTGAAGATATAACCTCATACGAAGATAACATCAACACTGTAGCTAAAGTTGAATCGGATTTCGATTCTTCAACATCACGTAATGTATTGATCAATTCATTACATGTTCTCGCTAATAATTGGTCAATTATCAATTTTGGTTGTGGTTCGTTTATGATACTGGATCTATTTGATGCTGCGAATGCCAACATTGTAGTTAGTATTGACGGGGTTGACATAGCCATTCTTGGGAGGATCACTTTGAACGGATTTTCCTTGTAGATGTGTGAAGGAGCTGGAACCAAGAAATCTGATGTGATATTACAGTAAAAATGGAACAATTCTCTATAGTAGGGTACTTGCAATAGTATATCTGGTAACGGAAGTATGCTCTGTGGAATAGGTTGTAAATCTGATGTATATATTTCTGTCTCGGCATCATCAATGTTGCTGTTGAGCGTTTTCAAAAATATGAAATCTGCATTATTAGTCTTCCTAGGAAAGTACGTTTCAATATTAACCAAATCTGTCGAGTAATTATCAATTTCATTCATATCTGAGATCTCTTTATCAAAGAAATGAGTTCCACTGACATTGTTTTCACTTATTGGCAATAATACATCGCTGAATATACCTAAGTTATTTAAATTGTAGGGGCTCTCAGAGGCTATATTCTCCAATGCCAGAGATAGTGATTGGATACCGCCATTTATATCAGGGAAAGCGCTATTAGAAGAAAGACATAATGGTGAGTTGAACATTGTATGTGGTGGAATGAGAATGCAATGGCCGTTTGGTGTGGAAAATTTTGGCGATAATACACTATAATTCAAATCTGGGTTATTGGGAGATATGTGATTTGGTATATCGTTTGGAAGAGCGAAGTTGTATTCTTCGTAAACATCACTGGATATCTTATCTAATTGAGGGACATCGTTTTGAGGCAATGGGGTATATTTTTCTTGTGGAATGGATAATATATCTTGATTAGTCTGACTCTTCACTGTGATTGGGTCTAACGATGAAGTGGTGTTTCTATTGTGAGAAATATTAGTAGTGGTACTGAAGTCTAAGATTGTTGCACCACATTCATAGTCTTGCTTACGTCTCTTTGGATTTGGAGTAGGAGTAGGAATATGTGGACGAAAGTCATTTTTGAAGGTATTTGCAAAACTATCACCATCTGGAATCGACTTGATATTTGTATAATCGTTCTTCAACGCTTTTGGTTTGGAATAAGGTCTGCCACCCCAAGTTAGTTTGATTGAATAGTCACATTCAGCCTTTGTTTTGACACAATAAGAGCATGAAGGTTTGGCTTCGTTGCACTTTATTTTCAACCTTTTGCCTGTGTAGTAATTAGTAACGACTACTTGGTACCTTAAAATGATTTAATATACATACAGTTGTGACACCCAAATCTTGATCTCTTCTTTGGTGGTAGTATCTGAATATTAGTACTGAGATACTGGTAGCGGCGTTAATTCTCTTGTTGTATTAGTATACGTACACCAGCAGACATCTCTAACGCAACTTCTTTATATTCTTGAAATTTCGATGGTGGAGCCATTGGAGTCTGGGACTCTGGATCCTCTTCAAATTACTACACCCTTGGCGTCAGACTCTAATTTTCATATTTTGGTTGCGAGCCCCTGCAATCTAATCTCTCGGTTTCCACACTCATTTCTGGGCTACTGGAAATGTCGAGCAATTTCTCACAACACCTCGCATGTTCGCGAAGGTTCCAGCAAATAAAGTCAGCCAAATTATGACACCACAATAAATGAACTATATAAGAACTGATTGATTCTCTTCTGAGGTTCACCATATTTTAATTTCTGTCAATTCACTTTATCAGTTTACAAGTTAATCAACTACTGTATCCTACTACTACTATCGACATGGATGAATCGCAATTTACAGATAACGCTTTGAGCATTTTGACCAATGCTCAAAAATTAGCACAGCAAAATTCCAATGCCCATATCCAACCTATCCATATCCTAGCTGCTATGGTCCCAACAGATGAGGCCAATTCTAATACTTATTTGAAAACTTTGGTGGAAAGAGGTAGATTTGAGTGGGCCCCATTTGAAAGAAATATCAACAAAGCGTTGGTCAAAACTCCATCTCAGACGCCTGCTCCGGAAGACTTGAGGTACTCATATCAAGCTAGTCAAGTTATGGCTAGTGCAGCCAAATTTAAAACTCAACAGAAGGACAGTTATATAGCTCAAGATCACATATTGTTAGCATTGTTAGGTGACAGTTCAATTCAATCTATTTTCAAAGATTCTGCAATCAATGTTGAATCAATCAAAACTCAAATCACTGAATTAAGAGGGGATCAAAAAATCGATTCAAGACAAGCTGATTCTTCCTCATCCTATGAATTTTTAGCGAAATACTGTGAAGATTTGACAGAAAAGGCCAGAGAAGGTAAAATTGATCCAGTTATCGGAAGAGAAGAGGAAATCAGAAGAGCTATTAGAGTTTTATCAAGAAGAACAAAATCAAACCCTTGCCTTATCGGTGACCCTGGTGTTGGTAAAACAAGTATTGTTGAAGGTGTCTCTCAAAGAATCATTGATGGTGACGTTCCAAATGTATTGGCTAATGCTAAGTTGTTCTCTTTGGACTTAGGTGCTTTAACTGCTGGTGCCAAATATAAAGGTGATTTTGAAGAAAGAATTAAAGGTGTTTTGAGTGACATTGCAAATGCAAAGGAAATGATCATCTTATTTATTGATGAAATCCACATGTTAATGGGTGATGGTAAATCTGATGCTGCCAATTTATTGAAACCAATGTTAGCTCGTGGTGATTTACATTGTATCGGCGCTACCACTGTTACTGAATACAGACAGCACATTGAAAAAGATGGTGCCTTTGAACGTCGTTTCCAAAAGATTGATGTTAGGGAGCCAACCGTTAGAGAGACTATTGCAATTTTAAGAGGTTTACAACCCAGATATGAAATACATCATGGTGTTCGTATCTTGGACAGTGCCTTAGTTACAGCTGCTCAATTGGCCTCAAGATATTTAACTTATAGGAAGTTGCCAGACTCTGCCGTTGATCTTATCGATGAAACTGCTGCTTCAGTTGCTGTTGCAAGAGACTCAAAACCAGAAGAATTGGATACCTTAGAAAGAGAATTACAATTGATTGAAGTGGAAATTAAAGCTTTAGAAAGAGACGTTGGTACTGATACTTCAACTAAGGATCGTCTTGATCAAGCTAAACAGAGAAAAGAATCGTTACAAGAAACTTTGAGACCATTGAAAGACAAGTACAATCAAGAGCGTCAAGGTCATGAAGAACTAGTCGCTGCAAAGCGTAAGTTGGATGGTTTAGAAGTTAAAGCACAGGATGCTGAAAGAAGACATGATACAGTAACTGCAGCTGATTTGAGATATTTCGCTATACCTGATATCAAAAAACGTATAATGGAGTTGGAGGAAGAAGTTGCTGAAGAAGAAGCTGCACTTGGTTCAAATGCCATGCTCAATGTCGTTGGTGCTGAACAAGTTGCTGAAACTGCTGCTAAATTAACAGGTATTCCAGTAACAAAACTAACTCAAGCTGAGAATGCTAAATTAATCAACATGGAAAAACAATTGTCTTCTGCTGTTGTTGGCCAAAGTGAAGCTGTTAGAGCGGTATCAAATGCGATCCGCCTTAGCCGTTCAGGTTTAGCCAATCCAAATCAACCTGCATCATTCTTATTCTTAGGATTATCAGGTTCAGGTAAAACAGAATTAGCTAAAAAAGTAGCTGGATTCTTATTTGCTGATGAAAAGGCAATCATAAGAATCGACTGTTCCGAATTAGGTGATAAATGGTCTGCTTCTAAATTATTGGGTGCTGCTCCAGGTTATGTTGGCTATGAAGAAGGGGGCATCTTGACAGAGGCTTTGGTTCGTCGTCCGTATTCTGTTGTGTTATTTGATGAGGTTGAAAAAGCAGCTCCAGAAGTTTTGACTGTTTTATTACAGATCTTGGATGATGGTAGAGTCACATCTTCAGCTGGAAAATTGATAAACTGTTCGAACTGTATCGTCATTATGACATCCAATTTAGGTGCTACTTTCATCAACTCTGGCGGTTCTAGCAAAGTTAATGCTGAAACAAAAGAATTGGTCATGGGAGCTGTCAGATCACATTTCCGTCCCGAATTCTTGAATCGTATCTCAGCAACAATTGTTTTCAATAAGTTATCAAGAAAGGCTATTAGTAAAATTGTTAAGATACGTATAACTGAGATCGAAAAGAGGTTCCGCGATAACGGTAAGAATATAAAACTAGAAATTGATGATAATGCTTTAGAATACTTAAGCTCTAATGGTTACTCCTCAGATCTCGGTGCTAGACCACTCAATCGTCTTATTCAAAATGAGATCTTGAATCGTCTTGCCGTATTGCTATTGAAAGGACAAGTCAGAGATAAAGAGAATGTTCGTGTTACTTTAGGAAAGAAAGGATTGGAGATTATTCCGAATCATGAAGCTGATGAAAATGATATGGATGTTGATGTTGAAGACTGGACAGACTCTGAAAATGAAGATGATACACCAGCTGGTTCCGCTTCATCTGATCTTGATTAATTTTATCAATGTATGTTTACTCCATACACGAACCAGTTGAAGTATAGATAATTCTTTATATACATTCAGTTTTTTTCGTTTTACTTCAATTTTAATGCATATTAACTTTATACCAAAACGTAGCATAATTAACAATTGACGTGAGTCACAGTAATAATAAATATTCAAATTTCACTACAGGCTTTAGCTTCAGTAATGTATGTCAAATTTTAGTCCTCTCTGAATGTAATAATCAATCAAACATAATAAAGTGAAAAAATCGGTATACATTTTCTGATGTTTTCAAATTTACACACCGCTCTGTATATTTGAGCACAATATCCGAAGGAGCAAAAAAAAATTTCATCTCATCTCAGAAATCTTCGGATGTGCTGAAATAAAAATTTATATATAATTGAACTTGCGAAAAATTAATTTTAGATTTTTAAAGAAGCAAATCAGTATTCAGAAATCATGGCTACTAGAACTCAATTTGAAAACTCAAATGAAGTTGGTGTCTTTTCCAAGTTAACCAACTCTTATTGTCTTGTCGCCGTCGGTGGATCAGAAAATTTCTATTCAGCTTTTGAAGCTGAATTAGGTGATGTTATTCCAATTGCTCATACTACCATTGCTGGTACTCGTATCGTTGGTCGTATGACTGCTGGTAATCGTCGTGGTTTGTTAGTTCCAACACAAACCACTGATCAAGAATTAATGCATTTAAGAAATTCTTTACCTGATACCGTTAAGATCCAAAGAGTTGAAGAAAGACTTTCTGCTTTAGGTAACGTTATCTGTTGTAATGATTACGTTGCTTTAGTTCATCCTGATATTGAAAGAGAAACTGAAGAATTAATCGCTGATGTCTTGGGAGTTGAAGTTTTCCGTCAAACCATCGCAGGTAACGTCTTAGTTGGTTCATATTGTTCCCTTTCAAATCAAGGTGGTTTAGTTCACCCTCAGACTTCGATTCAAGATCAAGAAGAGCTTTCCTCATTGTTGCAAGTTCCACTAGTTGCAGGTACCGTTAATCGTGGTTCCGCTGTTGTTGGTGCCGGTATGGTTGTTAACGATTGGTTAGCAGTTTCGGGTTTAGATACCACTGCTCCAGAATTATCTGTTATGGAATCTATTTTCCGTCTTCAAGATGCTCAACCAGATTCTATATCTAATAACTTACGTGATACTCTTATTGAAACTTATTCATAGGTTTTTTGTTTGTCATTTCTGTTCATGGTTATAATTTGAGTGATTGCAGGTTTTATTGGTATTAAAGTAGTAAAAAGTCACTACTTTCATGAAGGGCCTCCGGCGTTTTTGACTCTCGTACTGAGGGGAAAACAGGACTCGGCTCTTGAGTGAAATTCACTCCTGTTGATGATATATAAAGCTCTCATTCCGTTACGCATTTTATTTTTATTTCGATCAACATTTCATTGTCTTGTTGTGGCTGTTTATTATTTGGTTTTTATTGCTTTGTTAATTTACAATTGCTCATCTTGTATACTAGGTCTTGCATTTTATAATAAATTGGATTTTGTGGAACATACCTGTAATCTATATCTATCAACTTCCAAGTCCAACTAGTATAAGTACTGTCAAACAACAAAGGAGATGAGAGCATGTATGGTTAGGAAGCCCCGTAATCTTTCTCAGGGGTTGTGCGTCAACCATATCTGCGACACTTACACTTTTGGCAGATTGTAAACAAGGATTTTTCTTGATCTCTCGAGATGTGACTGTGAGCACTAGTACAACATTTTAATTTTTGACCTCAATTATAGAAGTACTTCATCATTTAAACATTTCACATTCAGTCAAACCTTAGAGGATCCTCAATTCAATCTGTAAAATGGATTTTTTTGGGTGAGTATTTCCTAAGTTTTCCTACGAATATCTGTACTAATTGATGAAAAGTATTGCTCGAGGAAGCATACGTGGAGCTGCTCTTGAAAAATTGGCCTCTCTTTCTGTTGAAAGTCCATCCGATCTTGTTATCAATGGGTTAGCCAATGGCATTAATGGTGTTCCCTACCCTAATGAAGGATTTGAGAATGAGAATGATGATTTTTATCGTATTTTGTCTGGAATCAGATCTGTTGATATTTCTTCAATACCTATGACTCTCAAAGAACTCGAAATATTGATTGCCCTAAGCCAAAGTACAAGAAAAATGAGATCAATTCACCAGGCCTCGATATTATTAGAAAGAATTGGCTCTTATTTCATGGAGTTACCTTTCCAACAGTTTTCGAATCATGTTATCTTGAGTATTTCGCCTTCTCCTTGGAATGTTTTAAGTCATGCTTTGACCTCTGCAATTGTCCGAATTGGTAGATTCTTTCCAAGTTTATTTCCAACTTCGAGAAATCTTTTAATCAGCTTCATTGAGACATTTTCCCATGAAAAGAAGGAATTTTCAAATTATGCTTCTTTATTAGGATTCTTGGAAGCTTTATCAGATGAACCAAAGATTTTAACAAATTTAGATGGATTTGAATGTTTCTTGAAAATCCATGGGCTATTGAGTCCGTTATTTTTAAATGAGATTGAGAATTATACAAGTACTATTTTCCCTCAGACAAGCGAATTCCAATATTTCTCTAGAAACAGCTACGCCGATGAGTTCAGTGCATTATTATACATTAAATCATTCAATAAACTAATGGTCAGTATGATGAACTCAATAGTGGATAATAGATCACATATTACATTATTAGAATATCTCGTTCAAAGGTCTTCAACATTTCATGACTCCCTCTTAATTGGGCAGAATGAATCAGTGATTGATGGAATTGAACGGAAGTACCATAAAGATATTTCCCACAATCTAGTCATTTCTGAGGTAGAGTTGACTATCATCAAAGATTTGGCTGACATCGCTGCTAAAAAAATCAGTATTCTTGATAGCGGTGAACCTTACATTGTTTATTCCACGTTTGAACGTCTTCGCCTTGGACATACAATAAAAGCCTTAGCTTTAGAAGTTATTGGCGCTGGCGTTTTTGCCAATGAATTTTCGGTTGAATTGGGTGGTGAAATATTTAGATCTAACTTGGCTAACAGCGCGTCAATGATTAATAGGGAGTTGGGACCAGCAGTGATTCATTTTGGTGCTCTATTAACTTTCAAAGAACATTCATTTGGTGGTACATTGGCAAGAGGTTTTACTTCTCTTTTCCCTGATCCAAATTTACCATACATTTTCCCAGAAAGAGCTTCAAAAAGTTTAGCGCTTGCTTGTAAGTGCTTGCCTCAAGATGCTGTGGTGACAGCTATTTATGCTTTAACAAATTTATTAGCAGTCAATTCTGATGGTGCTCCACGTAGACCTAGAACTGCTTTAACTGCGAATAGTCTCTCGGTTCTTGATACTGTTGCTTCAAATGGCTCAAATGATAATATTCCACCGGTTAGGACTGTTTCGACTGCTTCAAGACATGACTCTGTTCATGAGCTCAACGACTATGTTAATCAAATGAATTTGAAATCTGCTCCCGATTCATCCAATCGTCATGGTCAGGAGCATCTTCAAGTTTTTAGAAACGCAATCACAGCTGTTTCGGAAATTGTCAAGTGGTATGGTGATCCAACTGTTAGTACATTAGCTGTTACAATTTTATCCCAAAAATTAAGAAAACTGTCTGAAGATCTAGATTTTATCTTACTTGAAGGTTTAGCTTTATGTGCCCCATATGTTTCCGAACGTGAGTTTTTGATTCTTTTGAGACTTTTCAATGGTATATCATCGCAGGCCGTGAAAGAGAATCATGTGAGTTTACTTGATGCCGTTGTCAATGCTCGTGTTATTATATCGCGCATTCTTAAGAGAAGTGATCCACTTTATGAAATATATCTTCATGAGATTCTTACATCTATTATCAGTAAAGGTGATATCCAGGTATTGGAGCATCATAGACCACATAATGAAATATCTGAAATAGGTCGCCAAATTTCTTTTTACTTAAAGCCTTTAGCTGAATTACTTCCACCTATATATGAGCGTGCTATCGAATTTTCAAACCATGAAACGGTTAATTTATTTAAAAATATCTGGTTCAATATGGTGGTTCATGGATACTCTGATGTTTCTCCATTAAGTAAATCATTTCGTCAAGAATTGGAAAGAATTGCTCATAACTCGCCTCCTTTAGCTTCAGAACTTTGGTGGAACAGAACTGAAACTTCAATTGAATTGAATACAGTACTAAGACGTGGCTCTTCAAATCACAACTTGAAAGATCACAAGTTGATTATGGGTGATATTATTGATATCAACAGCTTAGAGTTAAGAACTATTTCATACCCCAAATTAATGTTTTTATCTGCCACTGTTTTCCTTGAGACTTTAAGAGTCAGATCTGGTAATTGTTCAAAAATATTACTTTACTTTTCAGACCCTTCGGTAAAAACTACTGGGGTTGATAAATACCTTGGTCCTATTGCATTTGCTATCCTTAAACAGTATATCACGTTAGTCAATTTCGGTGGTAAACAGCAGTTCGTTGCTGAACTTGTGGCTGAACAGCTTACTGATCTTTTGGTTCTTTGCTGTCATAGGTTAAGTGATTTACAAGATGCTGCTATTCAATGTTGTGATCTTTTGATTGCAAAAATCCCATCAGCTTTATGTCATCACAAAAGTTTATTTACTTTGCTTGATCTTTTGACACTTTTGTTTGAAAGTGTCATTGATATGGATATTAATCAGCATGAACCTAGAACAGCTTTTAGAGCTGAGCGAACAGGTGTGCAGTTGTTATTAACGGACTCACAAACATGGCGTCGAGCTTCGTTGGAACGTTTGCAGAGAAAGGCTTCAGAGTGGGTCAAATCTAATTTATTGAAATGTGATTTAGATATGAAAAGTTTGTTTCAAGCTTATGTCTCAGAAGTTGGTCAATTTCAACGCATGAACAAAGTTGAGTTTGGGGTTTCGTTTGCTTTAGATATGGCTGGTTCTATTTTATCAAATGATAGAGAATTATCTCATGTGACACCTTCAACCGAGAAGTTTGATACTCTTTCTGGATTCTTATCACAATTTAGTTGGAGAAGTAGTTTCAGAGATGAAATTATGGATAAGATTTCATCACGTAGTGAGATCATGGATGCTAACAAATTCTTTATTGATGCTCGTAACAAAGTTGCAGACCTTGAAGCGAAAGTTCAGCTTTCTGGAAATGCCCCTGAAAAGATGGTTGTTAGTGCATTAGAAGCTTGCGCTGGCCTTTTGATAATTTCGCTTGACAATAATGCTGAGATTGTGCGTCATATTGTGAATATTCCTTTCATGATCTTCAATTCTCAGAACATCAAAATAGGTATAAGTATTTGGTTGACAGTTATGAAAGAACGCCCTGATCTTTCTGTCTTATTATTGTCTGAAATCGCTAAAAACACTGAATTATCAATCAAAAACAAACAAGGTCTCTACTCTTCAGCGCACGATCTTGATTCACCTGAATTTTTACCAATGGAATATGCTCCAAGTGATAAAGTTACAACGAATCGTTTAGCATATGCTACTAGCAAATCTTTGCAGCCACATTTAGATATCATCAGGTTTTTTTCATCCCACTTCCAGGCAACATTACATCAAAGTGACCATCTATTGAAGATATTTACGAGAATTGCCTTCATTGGTTTGAAGAATTTATCTGAGGCAAGTTTGCACCCATTCTCTAGGCTTCCTAGATTTGAATTAATTAAGTTGGCTTTTGATGTCTTGAACTATCATACCAAGCTAGGCTCGAGAATCGTCGCTACTCTTACTGAAGCTGTTCTCGATGCAGGGTTATCGTGGTTTAGAAAAAGGGCATCCTACCCGTTCGGTTCTAATATGTTGAAAATCAAGGCAGACCATGATCTATTGAATGATGTGACTCGTCGTTTAAGTTACCTCAAAACGTATGGAAGTTCAACAACTGAAATCAAGAAATCAATTCTAATTTACTTCTTAGATAATGAAATCTCAAATATTGGGACATGGTTGACTCCGGTTGATCCTCATGAAACAAGAGGAAAATATTTGAAAGCCCCTATAGACGAGCAAAAGATCAGAAATGCTTATACAATTGATCCTATCTTAGCAATTAATTTAGCGCTTCGTTATAAAATCAAACATTTAGATCAGTTATTAAAGACTCTATTAATTGAAAGACCATTACCTGCTATCCGTTATCCCGATGCTGTTCAATATTATGTTGGTATAGATAATGCTACCCCTTCTCCAAATCACTACCTTTTATACTGGAAGCCACTTTCTCCCGTGGATGCTATCACGTTGTTCTTACCTCCATTCAACGGTGACCCATATGTATTGCAATTTACTATGAGATCTTTGGAAAGTCACGACGTCAATTTAACTTTCTTCTATGTCCCTCAAATTGTGCAATCGCTTAGATATGACTCCCGTGGTTATGTCGAGAGATTTATTCTTGAAACTGCAAAAGTTTCTCAATTGTTTGCTCATCAAATTATTTGGAACATGTTAGCTAATAGTTATAATGACGAAGATGCTACAATTCCTGATCCAATAAAACCTACTTTAGACAGAATTCAAGAGGCCATGACCAGTGGCTTGTCTTCAGAAAACTTAGATTTTTATAGAAAAGAATTTGGTTTCTTCAATGAGATAACTAGTATTTCTGGTAAATTGAAACCATATATCAAAAAGAGTAAAGCTGAGAAGAAACTCAAAATTGATGAAGAGATGGCACAGATCGAGATACTTTCTGATGTTTACTTACCAAGTAATCCAGACGGTGTTATTATTGATATCAACCGTACATCAGGTAGGCCTTTACAATCACATGCTAAAGCACCTTTCATGGCTTCATTCAAGATAAGGAAAGAAATAAGTGAAGTTGACAATAATGGACATAGAACGACCCATGAGATTGAAAAATGGCAAGGAGCTATTTTCAAAGTTGGTGATGATTGTCGTCAAGATGTTTTAGCATTACAATTAATTTCTGTTTTTAGAACTATCTGGTCTAATTGTGGTTTGGATTTATATGTGTTCCCATATCGTGTCACTGCTACTGCACCAGGTTGTGGTGTGATTGATGTTTTACCAAACTCTGTTTCTCGTGATATGTTGGGACGTGAAGCTGTCAATGGATTGTACGAATATTTTACTACAAAATTTGGTCCACCTTACACCATTGAGTTCCAGCAAGCACGCAACAACTTTATTAAGTCACTAGCTGCTTATTCAGTCATTTCTTATTTGATTCAATTCAAAGATCGTCACAATGGTAATATTATGTACGATGACCAAGGTCATATTTTGCATATTGATTTTGGATTCTGTTTTGATATTGTCCCAGGTGGTGTTAAATTTGAAGTAGCACCATTCAAACTTACTCATGAAATGGTTCTTGTTATGGGTGGCAGTTCTGATACACAAGCGTATCGCTGGTTTGAAGAATTGTGTATCAAAGGTTATTTGGCTTGTAGGCCATATATGGAAACAATTGTGAGATGTGTAACACCAATGTTAGATAGTGGTTTACCTTGTTTCAAAGAAAAGACTATCAAGAATTTGAGATCCCGTTTTGTTCCTAACAAGACTGATAAGGAGGCTGCAGTTTATATGAGAGGGTTGATTCGCAAATCCATGGAAAGTTTGTCCACCAAAGGTTACGATGAATTTCAACGTATCACTAATGGCATACCTTATTAGATTTTTTTCAATTATAACGTTCGATACTTTTGATTTAGTGTTATTACCCATAAGCTATGTATTCCACCTGTCTCAAGGTTTGTGTACACTAGTTATATACAGTAAAATTATTAAAGTGAATTAATATAACATTAGTTAAATTATAATTAGCTGTATAATATATATGATTAAAAAAAAGTAAAAAAGAATAGGTGCTATAACCGCGGCGAACGTCAGCTCATTAATATAATGTATAAATTTATACTTTTGGAAAAGGATTGAGCCACTAAATATAATTAAACGTTGGCTAGCTATTAATAAAACTATTTTGAAGAAATGTCTCTCATGTGCGAGTTGTATAAATACATATTAAAAAATTTGAAACCCCAATAAACCGTGAAAAGCGTGAAGAAAAAGTCCCTATAATACAAAACATTAAAAGTATCCCATATCATCTAGATTGTGAAAGAAAGATTGGCGTCGGGAAACGATTCATATAAATCATCATCTAAAGATTCCCTTTTGCAGCCACGTAAATATTCAACATCTTCCATCAATCTATCAGATGTAGTCGGATCTAATACTTTCTTGGGTCTTCCTCTTTTCTTCATCGGTTTCATGACTGAACCTTCCACCATTATTCCACCCGAACAAATGTTTCTCAACTGATGTCTTTTCAAAGCATCATGTCTTGAAAATCTCTTACCACATGGACATCCATGGATAAATTCTTGATGAATCTTCTCATGACGATGCAAGTCATGCTGTCTAACAAACTTCTTTTGACAATGTTGGCAGTTGTATGGTCTGTCACTCAAATGAGTTTGAATATGAGATCTAATGTTGTATCTTCTTGTAAATCTTTTACCACAATCTTGAAAATTACAAGTGTAAATTTTTTCTTCGTCTGGGCCATCAATATAAGTATCAATTGCGCCTGGTGGTAAAGTTGAAACTTTTTCCGTACTTTTCCTTCTAGGTGAGAACTGGTCAATTATCTTTTGATGATCTAAACCACCTCCCAATGAGGCGTTCTGCAAAACAACTGGACTCCATGTCAATTCAAGCTCTTTTTTACCTTTTCCCTTTGGAGTCCTAGGGTCCATTCTATTGAATATAGTACTCTGATATAAGCTTCTAACAGGAGATGAATTGATTATATTAGTGTATGGAGCATTTGCTTCTCCAATTTCGGATGTGAACCTTTCATATTGGGGTTCGGAGTATCCTGGGGTTGGTGGTTCCGGTGATGAATAGTTATCTTCTGGTGAAATAAATTGTTCTAATTGTGGTGCCTGTGGTGGAGGGAAAGCGAAATTTTGTTTCAAAGATGGTTGTTGAACTGGGATTGGGACGTAATGATACTGGTTATTGAATTGTGTCTGAACGATTTTTTGCTGAAGACTATTTTGGAAGGAGTAATTTAAATTATTCTGGTTTTGAGCAAGGTTTTGATTTCGATTTTGGTTTTGGAATTGATTTTGATTGAAATTATTTTCAGATATATAGTTTTCATTTAATAGAGGCTCAAAATCATCCACATACTGCTCTGGGATAGGAACAAAGTTACCTGATTCCATATTTGATTGGTTGAAGTATTTTGAAATCTCTTGCATATATTCAACCGAATAGTTATTGACTACTGGAGCTTGTTGAACAGGAGCCATGGGGAACTTATAAGAACCGGGATTTTTACCAGTAATTGTGAAATCCTCCTCCTCAGTTGGACCAACTATAGTGCTTGGTCTCTGTATTGGAGCATTTTGACTAAATATTTGGTTTGGGGAAATAGACTTGCCAGTATCAACTGAATGTTTCTGTCTCCTGTATATATCTGAAGGTCCACCATTGAAAGACAATTCCTTATTATGATCCGAAAACCCAAATATAGCTGTACCACTAACTTTTTTGGAATGAACTAATCTGTTATTGGCATTACTTTGATGTTGTTGGTAGTTGTATTGGGCTAAGTATTCATTATTTTGTTGAGTTGCTTGATTTACTGGAATGTCTAAATCTTGTAATGAGGTCAAAGTTTCTGATAATAAGTTATCAATTTCTGCATATCCACCAAGATATTCGTCTAAATCTTGGTTTGAAAAAGGAACTTGATTTGGATAACTTGTAACACCACCAGAGACTTGCCAATCTTGGAAGTTTTCCATTTTAATTATTCAATATTGATTTTAAACTGTAGTAGTATAGAGTAAACTTGAAGTGTTTGGGACCTGCCTCAAAATATCGTCCTTGCCCGCAAGGAAACGATTACTTTATTTATTATGGAGTTGAAAAGACCTGAATAAGAAGCAGATGAGTATTTAAAGAGTTGATTTTGAATCTAAACACTTTTCAAAGGAAATTAATGGCTCTATTTAGCTCTAATTGATTTGAAATAAGGATAAGTAGTTCCAACCTTCAACTGAATAAAGACAACGATTGCAAAATTAATTGATATTTCTAGCAAGCAGAAGATTTGAAAAGAATTCCAGAATGAAGAAAAGGAGAAAACAAAAAGTATATAAAGATGATTGAAAGCTAATTTCAGTATAAAGAAACGCAAACAAAAACTATTCGCATCATGTAAAAATCTGATATTTGCCTACTTTGGATTTTAGTATCATTGCCTAAATAGGAAAAAGGTAAATATGCAACCACTAAATGCGCCACATAATTTAATATAATTACTAAATAGGGACCTCAATTATAGTGCGCACCGCCGAAAATTTTCCACACTAGCCACAACATGCGGTGTATAACTTATAAGCGACCCATATTTGAAAAAACTGAAATTTTTCGGAAATTATCCAGCGGGAAGAACAAATTGGGAGGCAAAGGAGGCTCCCATCATGTCCATTGATGTTCGTATCAAGAAAGAAGCTAGTTTTGGAGCGGAAAAAGGGCTTAAACATGAGTGATCTTTAGCTTCGCTTCATATTTGAAGTTAGAATCATCGTCGCCATGTAGAACTAGCAGCATCAACTAAGTAATAGACTAATAGTCCTTTTATATAGCATGGCGTTCAGTGCTACAAGATTCGTTCGCAGAAACACTGCAAATCCCTCTTCTGACCAGTTGAAGTTCTACTTCGACTCCCTCCAACCGGCGGCGCTTGGAAGTTGGTGTCGATATTATATACTACATAATTAGAATCAATTAAACAGTTTTTAAATAATATTTATTAATTTCATCGTATGGCCTGCAAATTAGAGCAGTCTGAGCAGATCACCAGATAAAGTGAAGTTATATGGATCCGAACGTTTAACCAGATCAAAACTGCCTAATCGAGCTCCAGGTCAACAAAACATGATTCACAGGTTCCAAGTTCCATCTACGATAGTCTATAGATGATATACTATAAATCTTCCACCTGTATTAGCAATTTAGCATAGTTTGGGCTCATAGATTGGGTTAAACATGTATAGTATTAACGAAATTGTTCGAGGATATACACATATGCTGCATTTTGTTTCGCTGACGTTAATCGACTACCTAAAAGCTGGATCAAGATTCACACTAATTCTGAACTCTGGTGCTCGAGACTAGAGCTCTTCCCATGGGCTTGGGCTTTATTGTGGGCGATTGTTTTTTGCCCTGGGCAATATCTAGGGCCTATTTTTTCAGCGATGTAGTAGGGCACATAACTGTGATGGGGCTTTATAAATCAGACAAAAGCCCATATCACGTGATCAAAACTGAATATATAGTCGAAAATGAGTGCTGAATTTCGAGAATATATATGGAGAGTTTTAACTTCGCTACTTACTTAGAAGTAGCACAGTTGAAGGTAAGTGCAACAGCCTATTGCTAAGTAGTTACATTGTTGATAATCGGGAATAATTATAGTAGGTTGTTACAAAATTCGAGAACGAGCTATTTTCAATTTTATAAATTTGTATTGAAATATAATATATGCTCAATTTCATTCTAATATATTATAAATGATCATTCAATTAATGAATTATATTAAATAATATATAATTTTAAAAATATAAATTAATTATAACGTACTAGCTAGCTGCTAGGCTGGAAAAATATTATTAATTGGATTGTATTACTTATAGTATTGATATTACTGGCTCTGGTGAAATAGAATCATTCATGATAATCAACTAACAGTATATATGTTTGCAGCCATTTGCGATTATT
The DNA here is from genome assembly GCA_030575015.1 of Cephaloascus albidus. Classification (NCBI taxonomy): domain Eukaryota; kingdom Fungi; phylum Ascomycota; class Pichiomycetes; order Serinales; family Cephaloascaceae; genus Cephaloascus; species Cephaloascus albidus. The sequence goes on along the minus strand of JAJMGN010000256.1, from coordinate 41,475 downwards.
TCTACACTTGCAGCATGTTAGGAGCCCTCATATAGAGCCCCATCAGGAAGGCCCATACGATCTCTGATGGGGTGGGCTTGGGCCCCCACCCAGAAGGTGCTGGGCCTAAAAATTTTTCCTTGGGGAGAGCTCTACTTGAGACTCGAGACTCAAGGCTCAAGGCTCAAGACACCGGGTACGCGTGGTCATTCCGGTTGTAACTTATGTGTCTGACTCTCAGCTCATGTATCAAGATGTTTATTATAATATAATTATCACTGTTATGTTTCGGCGACAGTAATTCTCATGAATTCATGAGAATGAGCTGTACGTACTATTATATATATAGGCTATATATAGCACCATGTATTTTAGATCTACTTATATCTACTAGTTATATAGCTGTACTTCAAAATAATTTTAAATATTCGAATGATGGTATATAATTGTATAACGCGTAACTACTAACTTGTACGTTAATTGGGAATTTGGGCTTGAATAGAGTAACGAGCTCCTTCGGGCCTTAATTGAGACCACTAATTGGCTTATTAAAGTGTACGCCCCAGGCAATATTCAACATATACAAGATACAATATACGAACATCAAAACTAATATATATGTACTATGCTTCAAGCTAGGCAATATTACCTATAAGTATCAATATATATGTGCTCAACTTTCATTAATGTTTGCAGATATTATGTTGATTTGGATTAATATGATTATAAGAATATATACAATAAGAAATCAAACCAGTAACCTTTTAACTCCGTATACATATATGCAATAAAGCATGATCGAGTTCAAACACATACTAGAGCATATTTAATGACAAACTAGCTCAAAGAATTAAGTGTTTGATGAGATCTACCGTTCAACACCTTAACATGAGAAATAGGAACCTTCAAATCATCGATCTCAAACATCTCATCTTGGAATAATTTTTCCAACTCTTCTAGATCTGATACTTCAAATTTTTTAGGTGATGTTATAGCTGACCAACTCAAACTCACGTGAAGATTCTCTTTTTTATAACATCTTATATTTGATAGACCAATTTTGGAAACCGGTTTATTTATTATATCCACTATATTACTCATCTTTTCTTGTGATGAGGTCAGTAAATTCAAGACGAGGAAAAGTCTTGTTTTTTCGTCATTGGAAAATATCTTTGGTTTGGGATCAAACTCAATTGAAATGGGTGTAATTTGACCTTCAGCATCCTCTTCCTTGAAATTCAAACTTTTGATACCCAACAGAATTTCATTCAAAAAAGGTTCACCAATAGATCCTGGTAACTGTAGATGAGAAGATAGTGATATATGTAATGGTAAATGAGCATTCATTTGTGAGGTTTGAAGTTCTGTCCATTTTAAATTTCCATAATTCTGCAGTATTTTTTTCGAATCAATTTTGTGAAATCCACTTTTCAACAAATGGGAAACTTTATTTGAGATTCCGGATATTATTTCTCTCTCTTTCCTATTTGGTCTCCACTCAGTGAAAAAGAAGTATGCTCTTGCTCCTGTTTTAAGTGGGACAGCTCTTGACATACCAAAATGGAAATTTGGATCACTGTTATCTGAGATTTTGGGAGCTTTGGCAAATTTGTCAAAAATGTGGTCTGGTATAACAGGAAGTTTCCTTTTGAGGGGTCTAATGTCCATTGTTGCTCCCGCTTCTATCTCTGACTCCTCTGAAGAAGAATATTCGACCAATACCATGAAAGGTTTTTAGAGCTTTGCTTCAAATAAAAGATTCTCAATTACACCGTAGTGTGTATTATAATAATTCCAACGATTATGTAATCGGGAATCGAGGATTCGAGACAGTGATTTTTAAACAATTGATCACTGATTTAGCTCTTTTAGCGCAAATTGAAGATCACAAGAAAGACAAATACACATCTTATATCATACTAATAGTATCGTTACTCGTCTACTATCGTATAGTAGGTCTATTGCTGTCGAATAGTTTACTCTTGTTCTGGTTGTGACATATAAATGGTTACGTGCACCGATATACACATAGGAACGATTACTTAATCAGGAGTAATGAGTTTCGTCTTTGAGCCTGTTGGCTGTGCAAGAATCACTATCACCAGATCAAGCCAAACAGGAAGAAGAGCTAGTTTTTGGCTGATAGTCAATTAGAGAAACGCTACTTTCACGCAAAGTTACATTGGAAAAAGACATCTCACTTTTCACTTTTTCAATATTTGAATCGAAGCTCATCTCACACTGGCGTTTGGCTCTTGATACGTTCCTATAATCACCTTGTACTCACAGCTACTTAGTCACTCGTTCAGCTGATACAGAGAAACAATGTCATTGAAAGTTTTCATGCTGACAGATGTTGCAGAATTGATAGAGGAAGGAAAAGTTATTGTTATTTATAAAAACTACGTACTAAACTTGACAGCATGGATATCCCAACATCCAGGTGGTGATAAAGCTGTCCATCATATGATTGGAAAAGATGCTACGGATGAAATGCTTGCCTATCATTGCGATGAGACCGTGGACACCTTCTTGAGATGGAAAATAGGTAAAGTTAATGGCACATGGGAAAATTTGTTACCCCCAATTCAGGGCGGCAAGTATGAATCCTCAATTAATTTGAATTCCAAAGCCAAGTTATTAGATGAAAAATTAGATATATCCAGTAACTATGAGAGCTATTATTCAGAATCAACTTCCATTTCAGAATCAGAATCAAACTCACCAAATTCAACCAAATCTACTATCAAACCAGCAGGAACACCAGCAGGACATGTTGATCCATTAAATACAACACTACACCTCATCCCTAAGCAGAAACTTTTCCCGCAAAACAACGCTATCCGTGATCCTTCAGTATTAATGGACAAGTACGAGAATTCATTAATACAATCAGATATCGACTCATACCCATCACTAGATTACGAAACTCAAGATAAACTACGTGAAAAATATCATAAATTACATGAAAAAGTTACAAAACATGGTTTTTATGATTGCAATTATTGGTGTTATTTCAAAGAATTATGTCGAATAATATCATTGTTCTTATATAGTGCAATTTGTTTCAAATTGAGTCATTTTTTCTTAAGTGCGTTTTTGTTAGGTTGTGCATGGCAACAATTGACTTTTATCGCTCATGATGCTGGCCATATATCAATAACACACAATTATCAAATCGATAATTTGATTGGAATGACAGTTGCAGATTGGGTTGGTGGATTATCATTAGGTTGGTGGAAAAGAAACCATAACGTTCATCATCTAATTACAAATGACCCAGTTCATGATCCTGATATTCAACATCTACCTTTTTTTGCCGTTAGTACCAAATTATTTGGTAGTGTTTATTCAACTTACTATGAAAAATATCTACCATTTGATAAAATTTCACAATTTATGATTCAGTTTCAGAATTATACATATTATCCAATCTTAGCGTTTGGAAGATTCAACTTATATAGATTAAGTTGGACACATCTTATTTTAAGTGAAGGGCCAAGAAAGGGGAAAGCAGCTTGGTTTAGATACTATGAACTTATTGGTTTATCATTCTTCTTTTATTGGTTTTTTTACCTCATCGTAACCAAATCATTACATACAGGATGGGACAGATTCCAATATATTGCAGTCTCACACATCACTACGATGTTGGTGCATGTTCAGATTACATTGTCACATTTTGCTATGTCTACTGCAGATTTAGGTATAAGTGAATCATTTGTATCTAGGCAGTTAAGAACAACAATGGACGTTGATTGTCCTGAATGGTTTGACTACTTCCATGGTGGATTACAATTCCAAGCAATACACCATTTGTTCCCAAGAATGCCTAGACATAATTTGAGAGCTGTTCAGCCATATGTTATTGAATTTTGTAATGAAGTGGGATTAAGTTACTCTATTTATGGGTTTGGTGAAGGGAATCAAGTTATTATTAGTAAGTTAAGAGAAATTGCTAAACAGTGTACCATTATGATGGAGGCTACTAAGAGATTGAAACGTGAAGACCTTCATTAATATATTAGAATATGAACCTTTTCTTGTGAGTGTAATTTGTAGCATTTACTATCACAATTCCTTCATTTGTGCGAAACTATTGTATAAATAAGTACGAATTGGCTCTTCTCATAGTTTTATATGTTTGACTTTATGATTGAGAAAAATCATCAGGTAAATTTTGAAGAAATTTGATTTAATTGCTTTCTTGTTGAGCTTTTAATATTTACCGATAGCTAATTTTTCTAATTTATTAATTTAACAGACTAAAACTTTGTTTAAATTTATTGATCCAAGCCGCTTTCTAGAAGGCTTCATTAACGTTGAAAGCTTTTAAGCAATTTAGCAGCCAACTGACCACTTTCATAAGTTATACTTATAATATAACTCTTCTAAGTTCTGACTTCTAAGTTATAACATATAATTATAACAATTATCACAGCTCTGCCCGGCTAAATCATGGTTGATTATAAAACAGAAACATAATTAGTAATATAATTATATATAGCCATGTCAGTTCATAATTCATCAGGCAATGGGCCATGACCCATGAACCCAATATATAATTAGTGGTGCCTGATATAGCTGTTGCTTATAGCCGGTTAATTCATATTATTCAAGCATTAGCTAATCATACTGAAGTGAATATCATGATTCATGGGGTAGACCGGTCGACGTAGACGGACATACCATCAAACAGTCTATCTGTCTGTTACGGATTCATCCAGCCTCTTGAATCTAGATGACTTCTGTACTACATATATAATCAATTCTCGAATCTGATACTAGTCGATGTGTTGTTGAGTTGGCTGAGAAGCGGTTTGTGATCTAGTTTGCATCATTTGAATTGAGATCACTTAGTTGATAACTTGATTTACAGAGATATATTTTAAGATGATGATATAATCTATTTCCCTTAACCTCTCAAATTCCCAAATCCTGGATGTAACTAACTATATATATATAAACATATTCAAACGGGTATACAGTTATAATTGCTGTTTCATAATTTTATAGTTTAACTTTCGTAACTTATTGTTACCATTCCGTAGTTTAACTTTCATAACTTAATGTTACCATTCCCGTTATGCTCAACCCTAAATGAGCCATATAGTGGTCAGATACTCTAACACACTAATACGATGCTTTAAGGAATATAAAAATATCAAAGCTGTTATAACAATGATACCAGAGGACCAGCGCTTGTGACTTCGTTAAATGCCCCTTCACAGGTGAGAGACGCCATGTACACCAGAGAAGATCTTAGATTTGATTAAAGAGTAGAAAGCATGGTGCTGTCTATCTTTTTTACAGATCATTTTTAGAACTCGATTTTGGACTCCCATCTTCAAAAGTCCTTTAATTTTTATGATATTACAATTATCACTTCACTTTATCCACAATGTACATTAAAATTATTTCCATTCTATTACTCATTAGTAGGCCCATCGAGAGATATACCTGGTATCTTTTTATTCCAAAATTTTGAAATAGATATATCAGAGTTATTCTTGGTCAATTTATAAGGTCGCCCCAAGCTGACAACTCTGTTGAAAATCAAAAGAGGCCTTTGTGTTCATGGGTACTAAGCAAGCTTTAAATGATTCTATTCTTAAGTTTATAGATAGAATTAAATCATTTATGGCTGAAATACAAAAATCAAGTTTTGACTCTTTATGTTTTCTGGTTTTATCAATATTCATGATTCAAATAAGGTTATTTAGAGCTCTTTACCATAGTTAAAAGCTCTCAATTTGCGAATGGCTGCGAAATGAATGTGGCTCTCTACTTCAAACGATGGTAATGTCATCAATTTTTGGATATAAATTCATGCAGTACTCCATTACAGAGCCTTTCAAATTACAAGCATGAATGCATGACTCTGACAAAATATACCTCTATAAATCGTTCATTATTCCGGGAAATAACAATAATTGCAAATTTTAATGATTTTTGAAAATGTTCGAAATGCTCAAATCCTCGACTTTTCTCTTTTTTAATTGACTGGCAATAACTCATGACTCAAGTACATGTAAATATATTTATATGTTATGATTCGTAATCTCCTGGCTTTCTTTACTAGGAATAGTTATTTTTAGCTTGTAAAGATGATTGATAAGAAACATTAAATTTTATGAAAAAAATATAATTATTTTGAATAATATTTATTTTAAAAAACAAATATCAAAATGGTAAGATCCAGCTGTAATCAAATTGAAAATTTATAAAATCTATATTATATAATAATTAAAAAGTACTACTAGGCGATCTATTATTCTGACTTGTATTTTTTAAGAAATTAGAACAGATTACACCAGGAACGAATGTAATATCTAGATAACGAATGAGAGAATAGCGTCAATTGCATACCAACTTTGATCAAAGGCGATTATCTCATCTCATCTCATCGATCGATCGATCACCAAAAATATTATTTTCAATATTCTAACAACAATAAATTAATCTCAGCCCACTAAATTATCAGCTTAAATCCACTGCTCTTAAGTTATGGACTATATATATGCCCCTCCTCCACCTCCTCCAAAGTCCAAACTACAAGCCGCAAAACCTGTCCCTAGAAAAATAACTAAGAAAAATGACCCAAATACAACTTTCACAAGGCAAGAGATAAAAAGGGACATCACCAAGAGTGAACCCCTCAATCCTTTAAACCTTCCAACGCATCTTCCAAACTCACATCCAGGACAGCCTATATCCTCTAAAGGGCCTGACACACAAATAGAAGAACAAATAGAAGAAGATGAAACAGATGAAGATATAGATGAAGAAAAAACTTTAATTCAAATCCAAGGAACGAACATAACACTTCAAACAGAAGAAGATATAGCACGGTGGATAGAAGATCGTAAGAAAAACTGGCCGTCAGCTGAAAAAATTGAATCAAAGAGGAAAGAAAGACAATTACAACTTGAAATTCAGCAAAATAAACAAATTCAAAGTAGGAAACGGGGATTGGAAGAAAATCAAAATCAAATTCAAGATAAAGATAAAAGAGGTAAGAGGATATGTAAATTTTATTCAATCAATCAAAAATGCAGACATGGAGATAATTGCCGTAATTTACACCAAAATTTGAGTGAATTGAAGAAAAATAATGAGACAAAAGTTAATATACCTGATAGATTTGGACCAATTCAAAATAAGGCAAAACTGTTATTCAATATGTTGAGACATAAAGAATACGATGCTGAGAATAAATCAGTATTGGAATTTATGGAATACTTGAGTGATATTGGGTTGATTGAATGAAAGACTACAGATTTGATAAACATTGTAGGTATAATTATTGACACCAATCCCTAACCGCCATAATCCTAACCCTTATAATCCATAAAATAAAAACCTATAGGAATAAAATAAATAAATACGACAAAAAAAATATAAAAGCAAAGATATAGAAAAAAAAAGACAATCAAGAAGTTTAAACTAATGTTGATCCATAATATGCAAGACCACCAAGCGATCCAAAAATCCCAACCAAAAATGAAGCCCCCGTAATCAAAGCAAGTTGTTTTTTAGATAAAGTGACACCAGTATTCTGTCTCTTATAGCTTTTCTCACATTTTTTTGTTTTATCAATCTCACTAATAATTTCTTCATTATAATCTTCGATTTCTGAAAATGTTCTTTTTTTACTTATTGATACTGAAGAGCCTTTTATTGAGACACTATAATTTGGTGATTCCTCAGTTGTATTTAAGGTGGTTTCACTTTCTTCATTTGAGTTGATTGGGGATGTTGAGCTTTCTGAATATGATGAATTGATTTGAGTGAATTTGGTTTCTTCAAATTTATCATCATTATTGGTTGGTACAAGATTATCATTTGATTCAACTGTTTGTTCGAATTTTGGTTCAATTTCACCGTTATCTTTATCACCCTGATCTTGATCACAGTCAATTTCACAATCGAACTCATCATCGCTAAAAGTATAACGCTTATCGTTATTTTCGTCATTATTATGACTTTCATTTTCAATTTCAATTCTGTGATTTGAATACTCAGTGTATGGAGTTAATTCCTTTTCCGTTTCTTCACTTGGACCAACTGAATATTTTTGGATTTTATGAACAATCTCAAAATCTTCATCTGCGCTTTCAATTTCAGCACTCTTTTCCTTGAATGATGTGTTATACTTGTTATCGTGAAGTATTTTATTTGGGGAAGGACGCTTCAAAATTTCTTCCAAAAGTCTATAATCATCACTATCTTCACTCAACTCATCATTATCATCATCGGAGATTTGAATTGAAGCAGGCGTTTTCTTCAGCTTGTTCAGAATATTATTTGATTCGGAATCGCCTGTGGAGATATCAATAATATTTTTGATATCAAAACGGTTTATTTGGTTTGCTTTAGAGGGTGAGGAATCAAGCTGGATTGGACTTGACTGACGATTAAATTGGTGCCCTTGGTGATTAGCTAATTGGCTAGATAAATGAGTATTAAATTGATTAAAAACATTATCAAGGGGTGGTTTATTTGGGATATATGATTCGATATCAGATAAATCTGATTCAACATCGCTTAAAAATGAACTCATGATTGCTTTATATGTAGTGTAGTGTTGACTTGAGAATAATGTTTGTAAAATGGGCTGTACTTTGTAATGGTGTAGGTAATAAATATGATGAGCTATATAAAACTTAAGACTGGTTAATATAAATTCAGAAATCGATTAGCTTAATCTCAGTTGCGCCAATCTGAAACGAACCGATAACCCGATCTGGTTGTGTTGATTGTTATCTTTACTTATGTTGTGTCTTATCCTAATATGGAAGTCAAAAGTAATAATTTTATTAAATGTTACAGTATACTAAATATAACAAATTGTAACTTCTAGGTATCCAAGATATCCATATCAAGCAAGTGATATATATTCCGCTTTCAGAAATGTGTAATGTAGTATAAATAATGATTACGTGTAATTAATAGAGTTCATACGTAGAGTAGAAAAGTTCTCACTAAGCGTAATCCTAAGACTGATGTACTACTATCTGCGTTAATCGTAACAGTATCAGGTGGTGGCAAGCTGCGCACAATAATCTATGATTTGCAACAACAGCAGGACTATGAGTGGACATAAGTTATAACCTATTAAAGTTGAGTGTTACTGATGACTAGTTACAGACTACATGCCAATAGTAAATAGGGAATACCAATACAATGGAGGAGTGCTCTGAATCCTGAAGTGTCCAAACTTCAAAGTCATGAGAAACCCTTCAAGTTCGATTCTACGCCACATCAATATCAATATGGGCGATACATTTGTCCAGTGGCAACAGTGGCAAGTGCAATCTGTCACAGCGATTTAGCATTTGCTGCTGGTGGGAATCCTGCCGATTTAGGATCTCGTAGTCGGCAGTCGACCTGAGAAGACCGGTCTGCTCTGCTCTCGGACTTTCCTCTTTGACATCTATAATTACTAATCACGATCCATTCAGTGCTACTTTTGCCTTTGTCTTAAATGACAAACACATATAGAAACACTTTCTATTGTCCAATCGCACATTTACACACTTGTTCCTCTTATTAATTCATCAAAAAAACCACCTTTTCATTTGAATTCCTGGTAAAGCCCACTGTCACGTGGGATTCACCGGTCGGAGGTTTTCCCGTATTTCTTATTAATTCATCAAATCTCGTTCTTTTTTCTTGTCATTTGAACGATCTTGGACGAATTGGCAAAATATTTCTATTTCCATCATTTTCCATTTAAATTTTGATATATCTTCTTTTAAAAATTTAATCTTGATATTCATTTAATTTCATCTCAATTAATTTCAGTTCAATAGATTATACATTATACAATCATGTCTTCAAATATTGATCAATTAGCTATTAATACTATTCGTTTATTATCTGTTGATGCTGTCTCCAAGGCAAACTCTGGTCACCCGGGTGCTCCAATGGGTTTGGCTCCAGCTGCTCATGTCTTGTTCACACAAATGAAATTCAACCCAAAAAACCCAGATTGGTTAAATAGAGATAGATTCGTTTTATCAAACGGTCACGGTTGTGCTTTACTTTATTCTTTATTGCATTTATTTGGTTACCCATTAACTATTGAAGATTTAAAACAATTCAGACAATTAGGTTCAAAGACTCCAGGTCATCCTGAAGCTGAAACTCCAGGTATTGAAGTTACCACTGGTCCTTTAGGTCAAGGTGTCTGTAACGCTGTTGGTTTAGCTATCGCTCAAGCTCAAATTGCTGCCACTTATAACAAACCAGGTTTCAATCTTTCCGACAATTATACTTACTGTTTCTTTGGGGATGGTTGTATGATGGAAGGTGTTGCTTCCGAAGCTGCTTCATTAGCTGGTCATTTACAATTGGGAAACTTGATCACTTTTTACGATGATAACCATATCTCAATTGATGGTGACACTAACGTTGCTTTCACTGAAGATGTTACCAAAAGATTAGAATCATACGGTTGGAACGTTATCTGGGTCAAACAAGGTAACACTGATTTAGAAGGTATTGCCAAAGCTATTGAAGAAGCTAAACTTTCAAAAGATAAACCAACCTGTATCAGATTAACCACCACTATTGGTTATGGTTCATTAAATGAAGGTACTCATGGTGTCCATGGTGCTCCATTGAAAGCAGATGATATCAAACAATTAAAGGAAAAATGGGGTTTCAACCCAGAAGAAACCTTCATTGTTCCAAAAGAAGTCACAGAATATTACAAGAAAACAACTAACGCTGGTGCCAAAGCTGAATCTGAATGGAACTCTCTTTTTGAACAATATAAATCAAAATTCCCAGAATTAGGTGCTGAGTTACAACGTCGTATTGATGGTAAATTACCAGAAGATTGGAAATCTTTCTTACCAATTTATACTCCAAAAGATGAAGCCATAGCCTCAAGAAAATTATCTGAAATTGTTTTGACTAAAATTCATCAATCATTACCTGAATTAATCGGTGGTTCTGCTGATTTAACTGGTTCTAATTTAACCAGATGGTCAACTGCCGTTGATTTCCAACATCCATCTACCGGTTTAGGTGACTACAGTGGTAGATACATCAGATATGGTGTTAGAGAACACGGTATGGGTGCTATAATGAACGGTATTGCTGCATACGGTGCCAACTTCAAGTCATACGGTGGTACTTTCTTGAATTTCGTTTCATACGCTGCTGGTGCCTTGAGATTATCTGCTTTATCAGGTCATCCAATCATCTGGGTCGCTACCCATGATTCTATCGGTTTAGGTGAAGATGGTCCAACCCATCAACCTATTGAAACCTTGGCTCATTTCAGAGCTATTCCAAACTTGATGGTTTGGAGACCAGCTGATGGTAATGAAACTTCAGCTGCCTACTTGAAAGCTTTAGAATCAAAACACACTCCATCTGTTATTGCCTTGACCAGACAAAACTTACCTCAATTAGTCGGTTCAACTGTTGAAAGAGCTTCCAAAGGTGGTTACACTTTAGTTGAGGCTGCTAAACCAGATATTATCTTGGTTGCCTCAGGTTCTGAAGTTTCTCTTGCTGTTGAATCTGCTGAATACTTAAAGACCAAAAACATCACCGCTGGTGTCGTTTCTATCCCAGATTTCCACACTTTTGATTCCCAATCTAGAGAATATAAATTATCTGTCTTACCAGATAACGTTCCAATTTTATCTATTGAAGTTATGTCTACATTAGGTTGGTCTAAATACTCTCATGAACAATTTGGTATCAATAGATTTGGTGCTTCTGGTAAAGCCACTGATGTTTATAAATTTTTCGAATTTACCAAAGAAGGTGTTTCTGAAAGAGCTGAAAAGACAATTGCATTCTATAAAGGTAGTAAATTGATCTCTCCTTTGAATAAAGCTTTTGACTCTATTCATTATTAAGTTTATAATTAATGGTTGCTTTTTGTTGAGATAATATCTTTTTTAGTTGATTCTATATGTTTGTTTGCTTTTTGTAGTTAATCTTTTTCTTGTTTTGAGCTGACCGCATTATGGATCATTCAATCCCATCTCGTTATGGTCCATGGATGATGAAGCAGCTAATAGTTTTCAGTGCTTATCGAAACTGGGTTACGAGCCCGCCCATACAATTTGATCTAGATAACGATCACGCGCCAAACGGTAAAATTTATTAACGGAATAGATGAGTGATCAAATTTGGATATAAATATAAACAAGAGACTTTCTTGAGCAGCAGTAGTTAATACTAGTTACCAGTCCCTTACAACTAATATAGTCTATGACCTCGTTCAATCCACAAGACAAGCAGATCTCTGTTGCATTCGTGTGTCTTGGGAACATGTGTGTATTCTTGAATCTTCATCGACCACCAAAAAATGTTGCACTGACCTAGATACAGTCACCGTTTACGCGCTTGTTACTAAAAAGTGTTCAAATTTTGGCGTTTCAGCAAATTTGTAAAGATATACTAATGGTACAAAAGATGTCGTTCCCCTATGGCTGAAGCGATATTCAAACATAAAGTTAAAGAATTAGGATACTCTGAATATTTTAAAAGAATAGATTCATTTGGTACTGGTGGATGGCATATCGGTGAAACTCCTGATTATAGATCAGTTAAAACATGCAAGAAACATGGTGTACCAGTGGATCACCACGCGCAACAAATCACACCTGCTGACTTTAAGGATTTTGATTATGTTCTTGCGATGGATGAGTCAAATAGATCAAGTTTACTTCATACAAAACCTAGAGATTCCACATCCAAAGTGTCACTTTTTGGCGAATGGAGAACCGACACTACGTTTCAAAAAATTGTTGATGATCCTTATTATGGTGGTGGATCTGGATTTGAAACAAATTATCAACAAATTTGTCATTTCACTGAGAACTTTATAGAAAAGGAAATAGGAAAATTATCATGATTGAAATACGAGGATAGGAAGATATCCAATTTTATTGGCAAGTTTATTTTTTAGAGGGTTTCTCTTCCGGAACCCGACATGACTTTAAGATGTTTATGATTATTGATGTTGAATGTATAACTATTATGATTTACGGATAGAATATTACTGAAAGAATATATATTATTGACAAAATACATTTTTTATGAATTGTAGTGGCGTTATAAAACTGCTGGAAAATTAAATATGATTGCATATTATGATTGGTTGTTTGCCCGAAGGATTATGCTAAATATTCTCTTAATTAGCATCCAGAGAGCTACCGCGCTTCACTTAATGTTTAATTGACTATACATCTTAATATCTCCAATTCCCTTTGGTACATTCTCTCAATATTGACATCACAGACAAAATGGTCAAACTAAGGACTGGTCACCATTTGGTAACTGGTTGTTAAACTACAGATCCTACCTTCTCAATTTTGATTTTAGTCCTTCTCAAATTACGTTTTGATCCAGTGATCCAAGTAATGATTTCCTTAATCCGCGGGTGCCTGGATATATACCAATTAATCAATCTTTCCAGCTAATGTTTATGCAAAGTCTATACAAGTTACTCGCCATGGATGGCGGTTGGCCCATTTGACATTTGACGTTTCGAGACAATATAATGTCCCCTGTTCTAGAGAGTAGTAAAATACACAGTCATTCACCAAATAACTGTTGCATTTTCATATGTGTAAATCTGATCCCCGCGGTGTAAATTTCGGTATATGGTAGATGTTGATGGATTTTCGAAGTTTAACAGTTTTGATGTTTTGATGGAATACCAAATATGGGAGATATGAACCTACCACAAAAATTATCATTATTTAACAACGAATAATCATAAATTACAAGAAGAGGATCTGAAGCAATAGAGAAGGCAGTGCACGATAGTCCAATATGAGCGCTAGGAAATTACAACAAGAAATTGATAAAGTTAATAAAAAGATTGGAGAAGGATTAACAATTTTTAATGGAATCTATGATAAGTTAATGTCGACAGATATTCAATCTCAAAAGGAAAAATTGGAGAGTGATTTGAAGAAAGAGATCAAGAAATTACAAAGAATGAGAGATCAATTGAAAAATTGGTTGAATAATAGTGATATTAAATTAGATAAGAATGTCCTTCAACTGAATCGTGAAAAGATTGAATATGCTATGGAACAATTTAAAAACTTGGAGAAGAATATGAAGATAAAACAATTCAGTAACGAAGGGTTGAATTTACAAAGTTCTATCAAGAGTAATTTATTCATTGATCCAAATCAACAGAAGAAACTAGATGCATATGAATTCATATCGAATGTTATTGACGATTTGTCACAACAAAATGAATCATTGGAAGGTAAGATATCACTTATAAATAGCACAACCAAGAAAAAACCAACATCAGCATCAATAGAAGATTTACAGTTTTTTTTAGAAAGAAATAATGAACATTTAAATAATTTAGAGAAAATTTTAAAGTTTCTAGAAAATGAGAAATTGGATCCTGAATTGATAATTGAGATGAAAGAGGATTTGAACTATTACGTTGAAAGTAATCAAGATGAAGATTTTTTTGAGAATGAATTACTTTATGATGAATTAGGTTTAGATGAAGAAGAAGAAGAAGTTATCGCTGCTGGAACGTCTATTTCAAATGATAGTCCCTCGCCAAGTGCAGGTCATGTTAATTTAGCTTCAACTATAACTAATTCAAGTATTCCTTCTTCTGCAAATGGCCATGTTTCAAGTATATCTACCCCAATTAAAAATAATGTTATCCCTGCCTTAAATCCAATAATCAATAATAATAACGGGAATGTGATAAGTAATACACCAATAATAGCTAAAAAAATCTTGAAGCCTATATCAGTGTCAAATAGTGGGACACCGAAGATGAATTTTGCTACTGTTGCTGCACAACAGATACCACCAGGATTATCAAAGCAAACAAGTTTAAATTCGTCAACTCCATCACCTATAACAACTCCATCAATTTTATCATCACAGCAAAATCATCAAATAAATCAAAATCCTTTAACACAAACATTATCTCAGACTCCAACCACATATCATAATAACCATGCTACATCATCAATGATACAATCTCAAACAAATTCATATTTCGGTGATGGTGAAGAAGAACATGACGAATATCATGAATTATCATTTATTTCTGAGTATATACCAAATTTCAAAGATATTCAAGAAAGATATAAGAAACCATTACCGATTGAAGATATCAATACTTTATTGGAGTCATCATTATTGAATTGTCCTGATTCTTTCGATGCTGAAAAACCAAGATCTTATTTCCCAACTAGAGCGCATCCAACGTCAATTGATTACCCTAAAGAACCATTATATGAATTAAATTCTATGAAGATTATGTCTAATTTTGATAATGATACATTATTTTATTGTTTTTATTATCATCAGAACGAAATCTGGTGTATTAATTCAGCCAAGATATTAAGTGAAAGAGGTTGGGTTTTCAATACTGAAAGTAAACAATGGTTATTTAAAATTGTTGAGAATAGTTCACCAATATCTATTAAAGATGATACAAAAATTAATGTTAATGGTAATATTAATAGTGAAGAAAATTGGAAATATTTTGATTTTGAATCTTGGTTACCAAGAAGAAAAGATAACTTTCAATTTGATAGAGAGTTAAGAGAACTGTTTTAATTTTAAGAAGTTCTTTTGATTAAATTGTTAATCGTATGTAGAGTACGTTTATAAATATTGTATAGTAATGTTTCAAACTATGAATAATTTGTAAATATGATTAATTAGCTGGTAGTCCGTGAAGTTGTGCCGATTTGGTAATCAACAGGTTAAAATTATATGTCAAACTGATATTTCAGTTATACGTCAAAACGAGGTCATATAAAACACATTTGGCTGTTCGAATAATTTCAAGAAATTGCTAATTGTTTTGGCAACAGCCACATCATATAAGTTGAATCGATTTGAATTCTAAATTTGGAAGCTGCGATATTATCATATATATGAGGCGCAACATCGCGATTCAATATTTAATATTACACAGGTTTTCCCCATATTCGAAGAAATTCAACAGGATACAAGCTGGATAATGGACATTCGAGAACTATCTACAAATTGGCCGAAAGTTTTTGAAAAACGGAGACCAATTATAATATTGTTTGTGATATTTGAATATAACCTGCGTTCAACTTTTCAGTGTTCACGATCAAATATATCACGAATCGGTGTTCAGTGCGATCAGTGTTGATACTAATTTGGAACTGCTTTTTATATTACCAAGAGCTAGAAAGATAATGGATATAGTGTAGATGCTCGAGGCGTAGAAGGACTTTGGGTAGTACGTACGTGCGGTAGAATCAGTGAATCAAATGGGACTGTGAGTTGAAAGTTGAAACCACATGGAACTCCAATCAGATAAACAGATCCAAAAATGAGATATTATTTATCACTTCACCTGGACTTGCAGTGCTGAGTGTTCACTGTTCAGCGTTCAGCCAGTTTCTCGAGCCTCTCCAGTGTCCACACACTCACAAGTTTCAACTCAATTACAAGTGTGTAGACAGTCCCCACCTCAACATTACGTAGTAGCAGAGTTCAACTGGAGCAATTCGCCTCAGTGAACTTTGGTTCTACTCTGGCGTGTTAGTGGTGTGCTTTTGCCTTCGGTGGTTATTGTGCTTGCTTATGTGCAGGATTATCAATTTTCGATCTTGATTCTTCACCTCCAAACTCCTGAATTCGGTTCGTTAGACGCAGTAATAAAATTAAATAAAATATTCGAATCCACTTTAAAAACCTCCAACCAAAGTCAGCTTTCTCAACTTTTGCCTACCCTCCCCACCACTACAATCACTCTGTCTGGCTGTCGACGAGTCTTCCAGTATTGAAACACTCTCACTCAGCAATCGTATCATATCGTGTGTTTATCTGTCCAGCAGGCTCAATTTTTTGTCCTTGTTTTCACGTCTTTATATTCGTTAACCGCTGACTGTTTCATATCAATTCTGATTGACTTTATCTGACATTAAAGTAAGCATTAAATCATCAAAGTTTCAGTGTTTCATTGACTTCGAATACATCTTATTTGCTTACACATCTGGTTGTCTACAAGTATCGAGCATTACTTTGTTGCTTGAATCATATATATTGCAAAGGAGCCTTCCTATAATTATAGCAGCAAGAAAGTATGAATAATCAATCGCTGCCTGACAGAACATGGCAGTCTCAACTAATGAATGAAGAAAGAAGAAAGTTTATTGCTTACTTGACTGAAGCTATCTCTCTTATCCCAGGGCAAGTGTATGCAGTTGAAAAAATCAAAGAGTTGGCTGAAGAGTTTGAAAAATTTGCTTACACTCAATCAGCTTCAAAAGAGCAATATGTTACAACTTGCAAAAACAAAGTCTTATCAATAAGAAACGCATCAAAGAAAAAAAATCAAATAATAAATCAGCAAGGTGCACCTGTCTCTAATCAACTACAAATGAACCAAAATCAAAATCAAAATCAAAACCAAAATCAGAATCAACAAACAAATCCACAGTTCCCAACAATGAATTTTTTGGCTCAACAATCTCAAGCGAGACAACAATCTGCAGCGCAAATTCAAGCTGCCCAAGCCCAAGCTCACGCTCAGTTACAAGCCCAGAATAGATCAATACCAAATCAAAACTCGAACCAGAATCAAAATCAGAACCCAAATCAGAATACAAATTCAAACCAGCCAAATCCTGGTCAACTAACTCCCCAACAGACACAATTATTGAATCAAGCCAAAATAGATATCAAGAATGTTACTATTCCCGCTCCGTTTTTGCAAAGGATTCCTAATTTACCACCTGATGTTAATACATGGCCACAGATTTTCAAATTGATTCAATCAAAAGTTATACCCGCTTCTGAAATGCCTCTTATTAAACAAATTCATACTGCTCATACTCAACTTGTCGCAAGACAAATTCAACAACAGAGAATTAATCAAATGAATCAAAATAATACCGCAAATTCAAACGCAAATCCAAATATGAATGCTGGTAACATTGGTAATGCTCCTAATGCTAATGCTCCTTCAAATGTTGTCAATATTCCAAATGTGAATCCTTCTACAACGCTAAACTTGGGTCTGTTAACTAAACAACAACAACAATTATTACAAAGACAGATTCAACAAAGAGCATTGCTGACTGGTCAAAATCCTCAACAAATAATGCAGCAAATGCAGCAACTGCACCAACAGAGGTTGCAAGCTAATCAACAGAGATTACAGCAGCAGCAGCAGCAGCAGCAGCAGCAGCAACAACAACAGCAACAACAACAACAACAGCAACAGTCTCAACCAAATCAAAATCCAATGAATCATCAATCCACACCAACTCAGAATCCCACAGCTACAAATCAGCCTCAAATAACTCCTCAAACTGCCCAGGCTACTCCAAATCAATCGGGATCACCTTCAAATCCTGCTTTAACAGTTACTCCACAAGATGTTGCTCAGTACAAAAGTGCAGCTTTGCTGTTGTTGAGCAGATTACAAGCTTCTAATTCTGTTCAGAGTACGTTACAACCTGGTCAGCAAGAGGCTTTCATAAAGAAGTTTATATTACATCAAAAGCAACATGCTTTGAACACTGCTAATAATGCTGCTTCAGGTAATATAGTGGGTAATTCAAATGTTGGTAATCAAAATAATATGAATAAGAATTTAGCTGCTGCTAATCAAGCTCAGGTACAAGCAAGATTACAACAAGCTGGTAAACTACCCATCAATTCGATTCCACAACAACAACAACAACAACAACAACAAATCAATCAGAATCAACATTTGAATGGTAATAATGGTAATGCTCCAGGTTTTGGTCAATTTAATCCAAATGCTGCTCAACTACATGCTCAAGCTCAAGCTCAAGCTCAAGCACATGCACACGCCCAGTCACAAGCCCGAGCCCAAGCACAAGCCCAAGCACAAGCTCAGGCTCAACAACAGCAACAATTCAATAACATGCCAAAATCATCACCCATTGTTCCTCAACAGACTACACCTCAGTTGACTAATTCTTCTATCCCCCCTACACCAAGAGTTGCTACGTTACCCAATTTAGCGCTGATTCAGAGACCAATGGGAGGTAATTTACCACCTCAAACTGATGATGAGAAAAGACAATTAAGAGGTATATTGGAGGAAGTGCAGCAGATTCAGATTAATTTACTTAATGTTACTGGTAATTTGACTGAGGCGCAGAAGGTTCAAGTTAAAGAGCAAATTCAGAATAGTTACCAGTTATTCAATTTGATCGATCAATTGGTTCCGGTATTCTTTTCGTTGACGAAAAATGTTGATGGTACAAAAAGATTGTTACAAATGAGATTTATGATGAAACATATTGTTGAGGGTTTGAGGAAAAATGAATATTTAGCTACTCCTGAGTTGATTGAAAAATTGAATGTTCATTTTCAAAAATATTATAGTTTTGTGAAGGAACAATTACTGCTGAGATCTCAAAAAATTGCTGCTCCACAAAATCAACAGCCACCTCCACACATGCCTGTTCAACCAGCTATTAACCAAGTAATACCTCAAATGATGAACAACAGAATACCACAACAGATTCCTCTTCAGTTACAGCAACAACAGCAACATCAACAACAACAGCTTCAACAACAGCAACAGCAAGCGCAACACCAACAACAAGCGCAGCAACAGCATCATCTTCAACAGCAGCAGCTTCAACAGCAACAACAACAACAACAACATCAGCAACAAATTCATCAACAACAACAGCAGCAGCGTATTCCTCAACAAAATGTCATGCCTTCTGGTGGGCTTCCAGCGAATATGATGCCTCAACAAGCTCCATTACATACTAGTAATGTTGGTCAAAATTCTATGATGTTACCAAATGGTTGGAATAACGCGCAGTCTCAAGTTGTTGCTCAGCAGCATAAATTACAACAACAGCAACATCAATTGAACAGTCCATTGTTATCTAACGGTGTCTCTCCTTTGAATACTGGTGTTAATTTACATAATCCTCAGTTGAACCAACAAGTTGTTGGTGGTAAAGTTCCAGCTAAGGTGTCTCCTCAAAAGCAACCGCCAGCTGCCTCTAAACCAAAGAAACAGCCGGCCAAGAGAAAGTCTGCGAAGCAAGCTAATGCTGGTCCTTCATCAAGTAAAGCTGGTACTCCTGCTAACATTGCAACTCCTCAACTTCAAGGTGCAGGCCAAGTATCTACTAATAATACTCCTTTGTCGTCTGGCGTTTCACCAAACACGAATATCAAATCACTGAAACCGACTGATACTTTGAAGGATGAACAAACTAAGAATAGTACTGATGTTCAGTTAATAAAGAGAAGAGAATTAGCTCTGAAGGATCCTGCTAGATTTTTTGCTGCTTCTTTGGCCAATCTACTTGAATTATCTGATGAGGTTTCTAAGATTGTTGATCCTGGTTCAAATCAAGGTTCTTTCAATGGAATCAAGGTTAATGGTGATAACTCTTACTCATCGAATGGTAACAATGCAGTTAAGCATATTACACCATCAGCTATTTTGCAAACGCCATCATTTACCAATAAGACTCCGTCAAATATTAGAACAGGTCAGTTATCTCCTTTAGTTTCTCCAAGCCAAAAGATGAAAGAAGGTGGTTCTAGTAAAAAGGATAATTCAGGTGAAGATTGGACCTGCAGGATTCAGCCTAATGCCATTAGATCAGCATTCCAACAAGTTGAAGCAATTAAGGATGTTTTGTTACCTTGTATGCCAACACCACCCGATGATGAGTTAAATAAATCTTCTATCGGAGAGAAGCGTAAATTAGAAGAAGAAGAGTATGGTATGAATTATATCGCAGAGAGTGATAAAAAGATAAAATTAGATGAAAGTACCAATGAAGCTCCAAGTAATGTTTTGGGCAATAATGAGTTGGGTCAAGATTTTGATATTTGGAATTTTGATCATATTGATAAGTTTATTAATAATCCTAGTCAGGATAATTTGATTTGGTAAAGATTTGTTTCGAAGGTTTTTTGTTGCTCTTTTGGTGTTAGTTTTTTCAAAAGTGATCGTTATTTGAGTTGAATTATGTTTATTACTTGTATACTATTTGTGTGGTTTTGTGATATCTGGTGTCAAAAATATTGGTGTTTTATTTCTTTTATGTGATTCATTTTTTGTTTTTTTAATATGTTTTGACTGTTTGTTTATTTATTTATTTTTGGTTATTCATGATACCATTTTTTTTCGTTATGTTACATCACTTGGATGGAAATTAGTACCGGTTTTTTATCTTTCAATATAACGTAGAGTATCGACAATCTGCATTATACTTACGGGAGTTGTGTTTTTTCCCGATCAGGAAGTCATACAGGATAAGATGTATGCAGGATTTCTTTTACTGAACTCCATCGGGATCGAATTTCGAGACGCTAATGATTTCAGGAAACTAATCGAAAAGCTATCAGAAAATTTAGTTTTAAAACGATTTGACAGTCGCTCTCAAGCTATCACATATTGAGAAGGTTTTTCTTTCTTTTCATGCTTTACTCCATTCCGAGAACCAATATCATAAAATATTGAATGTTACAAGTTACATAAGTAATTAGTTAAGCCGGGTCTCTTCATCAAGTGGCGTACAGATCTTTGACCTTTGCTTGCAGAATCACAGAAGTACGTAGTTCAATTTTTCAAAAATACCAAATAAGTAAATATATATTGGAATTTGGATCCCGTATCATTTACCTTTAGAAATTCAAAGATTTGAAGTATATTAGCCCTTCTAGTTGCTAAAAAAATATCCAAGGACTCATATACACATAAAATACTGAGAAAGTACGCGGATTTGATTGGCTAGTTGAAAAAATGGGTTTATCCGAGAATATGCTCGATGGCACTACTCCATCGTTGCCTGAAGAACTGGCAGAAGAATCCCAAATAGCTGAAAATAACCCCAAACAAGAAGAGGAAGGAGATATAGGAGGTGGTTTTGTTAAAGATGATCCTGATTTGAGACCCAAGAGAAGGGCTACTAGAAGTAGCGCTAGATTAGCAAAAATAGTACCGGTTGCAGAGGCATCTGTATCTAAAGAGGAGTCACCTACAGATGATGAGAAACCAATATCAAGGTCCAGAAAAGTGGCCGCTCCTAAACTGTTAGCTAGACCAAGAGAAACTGCAGTGACTGCTGATGTACCCATTAATCCACGAAAGAGAAGATCTGCAGTTCAAGCCAAAGAGGCACTCACAAGTTATGTTGATGACTACGATGAATATAACGACGAGAATGACGATAACTACAAATCTGATGGTAATATGGGTGAGTCAGGTTCTGATGGTGAAGAGTTGATTATATTTCAGTCAAATAGTGTTGCGAGAAGGCAGGGTTCAGCACGCGGAGATGCCATCATTTTGTCAGATGAGAGTGAATTAGAGATCATAGATGCTGATGCCGCTGGTGATTCTGATGTTCCCTTGGCTGATATAGAACCCCCAAAAAAGAAGAGAAAGACAGCAGCCAAGAAAGCGAAAGCCGTAAAACCGAAAAAACCAAAGATCCCATATCACACACGTATAACAGGGAAGTTGTATGATCAACATCCTGAATTGAAAGCGGTGTTTCCCAAATTAGCTGAGTTTGAAAAGATCAAGGTTGAAAGAGCTATTCAGCCAGATGGTATGACTATAAAATTATTGCCTTTTCAACTAGAAGGGTTAAATTGGTTAACTAAACAAGAAGATAGTATATATAATGGAGGTATATTGGCAGATGAAATGGGTATGGGTAAAACTATTCAGACCATTGCTCTCTTCATGCAAGACAAAACCAAGAGACCAAATTTAGTTATTGGCCCAACTGTTGCCTTGATGCAATGGAAACATGAAATTGAAAATCATACTGGTGGTGCTTTAAAAGTTGGTCTATTCCATGGTGCTAATAGAACCACGAAGATAAAGGACTTAGAAGAATTTGATGTTATCTTGACCAGTTACTCCGTTCTAGAAAGTGTGTATCGTAAACAGAATACTGGGTTTAAACGTGTGAGTGGTATTGTTAAGGAGAAATCAGTATTACACACGATGAGGTTTTACAGAGTTATTTTGGATGAGGCACACAATATCAAGGATAGACAAAGTGGAACAGCCAAAGCTGCGAACAACTTGAATACAGCTAAGAGATGGTGTCTTACCGGTACACCATTACAAAATAGGATTGGTGAGATGTACTCCTTGATCAGATTTTTGAAGTTAGAACCATTCTGTCAGTATTTCTGCACCAAGTGTGACTGTAAATCAAATGACTGGAAGTTCACTGATTGGAGGCACTGTGATCAATGTGGACATACTCCAATGTTACATACAAATTTCTTCAATCATTTTATGTTGAAGAACATTCAAAAATTTGGTATCGAAGGTGATGGGCTTCAAAGTTTCCAAAATATTAGATTATTATTGAACAATGTTATGTTGCGAAGAACAAAAGTCGAAAGAGCAGATGATTTAGGATTACCACCAAGAATTGTTGAGATTAGAAAAGATGTCTTTAATGAAGAAGAGAAAGACTTATACACAAGTTTATACTCTGATTCGAGGAGAAAATTCAATGATTATGTTGCAGAAGGTGTGGTTTTGAATAATTACGCAAATATTTTCACTTTAATCACTAGAATGAGACAATTAGCTGATCATCCAGATCTAGTTTTGAAAAGAGTTGGAACCAATGCAATAGACAAGTCTGGTTATGTTGAAGGTGTCTTGGTTTGCCAGTTATGTGACGATGAAGCTGAAGAGCCTATCGAATCCAAATGTCATCATAAGTTCTGTCGAATGTGTATTAAAGAGTACGTGGAGTCATTTGTTGGTGATGCGAAAAATTTGGAATGTCCTGTTTGTCATATTGGTTTGAGTATTGATCTTGCTGCACCAGCGTTAGAAGTGGACGAAGAGCTGTATAAAAAAGCTTCAATTGTCAACAGGATCAGAATGGGTGGTGAATGGAGATCATCCACTAAGATTGAAGCATTGGTTGAAGAGTTATACAAATTAAGAAGTGATAAACAGACAATCAAATCTATTGTATTTTCCCAATTCACAAGTATGCTAGATTTGGTAGAATGGAGATTGAAAAGAGCCGGTTTCAAAACCGTTAAATTACAAGGATCTATGTCGCCATTACAAAGAGATAATACCATTAGACATTTTATGGAAACCCCTTCTGTTGAAGTCTTTTTGGTTTCTTTAAAAGCGGGTGGTGTCGCTTTGAATTTGTGTGAAGCTTCACAGGTATTTATTTTGGACCCGTGGTGGAATCCCAGTGTTGAATGGCAATCTGGTGATAGAGTTCACAGAATCGGACAGTTTAGGCCAGTGAAAATCACTAGGTTCTGTATTGAAGATAGTATTGAATCAAGAATCATAGAATTGCAGGATAAGAAAGCCAACATGATACATGCTACTATCAATCATGACGATGCAGCTATATCCAGATTGACTCCTGGTGATTTACAATTTTTGTTTATGAACTAAATATATTTAGGTCGTCCAGAGGTATTTGAAGGTGGGCAAGCGTATATATATGGGAAATTTTCTTCCTTTGTACAGTTATAAATAAGGTAATTAGATAATATATACGATGGATAGTTTTTAAATATAATAATCGTTTCACTGATCATGTCATTCACCTCTTAATTAATCATTATTAGAATTTAGATACATCATACTAGCAATTAGTTGTAAGTTGTATTAATTGCAAACGCCTAATGTGACATAAAGCAGGGTCCTAATTTCTACAGGCCTGTAGATTACGGACCACTGTAGTCTGTGACTCTGTGTGTATATAAATTACGAGCCCTGCTCCTTTTTAGGCCCGGGCGCATGTGCATTTGTAGCCGTGACCCGCTAGTCTTTTGACTCTTTAGATAAGCCGGAAAAACTATAATTTTGGAGCCGTTTCGACAAAAATTTTTCACCTCGAATCTAAAGTTATGTTCAAGAATCAATACTCTTTAAGACAATAAGCTGTGATTCGTGAAGGTTGAGCTACATGCGGGTATCTGCTACGTCTCGAACTTTGTTGATCTCTTTATCTTCGGTAGGTTTGTGCAACTCTGATACTGAGATTGGGAGTTTATGATAATTCACCGGTCAGTTAAATGATCAAGATCTGTAATAATATTCATAATTTGGGATGAACAGAATTTGCTCATGGTATGTCGAAGTTCTTATGAAATCAGACGTCTCCATTGGCCGTCACTATACACTCACTCATGAACATTTAAATTTGGTTTGATATTGATTCACGTACCAATTGGCAATAAATTATAAAATTCAGGAAAACGAATCACGATAAATTTGGTTTGACACTGCCGCATAGAATAATAGTTGTTGGAGCTGCAGCATCTGCAACCATAAGCAAAATTGATTTGAGCTGAACAATCCTTTATCATACAAAATTTTCAGCTTAAAAATTTTTCCCATTTAAATGTCTTGGATCATCCAGAAGTGTTAATATCTCCTCTGAAGACCTTTTATAAGAATCAGTGACCTGGATTGGTTCCTATCAAGCACTATACTATCAAATATGGCTGAACCAAAAGAACAGGGAACACAGGAGATCAAGGTAGTCAGTGAGATCTCTAAAATTTCAGAGTCTCTGAATGCTGATGACCAAATTCAATTGACTACTTCAATTGAAGAACAAAGTCTGGAATTATCAAACCCAAATTTTATCAAAAGAAGTTATCGTTACCTCAGGAGACATTTCAGAACCATCTTCCATATATTTTTAGGATTTTTCTTTACTTCATATTGGTTGTCTTTACTCATTCAAAAGGACAAGCGTCATGAGTGGTTGGTTAGAACTATCATTTATCTCATGATTATGGTGAGATTGATTACATGGCACACTTCGATCTTGAAGATAGCATTCAATAAAGTATGCAGACTCTGGATTATGGCTACTGATTATATCTATGGTAAGATTCCAAATGAAAATATTAGACTCTGCATTGGATCTGTTATCACATTGGCTACAGTTTTGCTTGGTACTTTTGTCCCTGCTGAGACCGAATATTCTAAGAGATATGATAGAGCCATTTCGTTATTAGGCATATTCGTTGCTATGTTTGGATTATTCGTTACAAGTGAAAACCGCACAAAAATTAAATGGAGCACTATCATCAATGGAATGTTGATGCAATTTATAGTTGCTTTATTTGTATTGAGAACAAAGGCTGGGTACGATATCTTTAAGTTCATATCAGGTTTGGCTACTTCATTATTGGGTTTTGCCAAAGATGGTGTTGCCTTTTTAACGAATACTGATGTTGCTCATCAAGGTATGTTTTTCTTTACAGTTTTACCCAGTGTAATATTCTTTGCAGCCTTTATTCACATCTGGTACTACTTTGGTTTCATTCAATGGGCGTTGAAGAAATTTGCTAAGTTTTTCTGGTGGAGTTTGAATATCAGTGGGGCTGAATCTATAAATGCTGCCGCCTCACCTTTCATTGGAATTGGGGAATCAGCCGTGTTGATCAAGACGTTGATGCCATTCCTAACCAAGGCTGAAATTCACCAGATTATGTGTTCAGGTTTTGCAACCATCTCGGGGTCTGTCCTTGTGTCGTATATTGGATTGGGATTGAATCCACAAGCGTTGGTTTCGTCTTGTATTATGTCTATTCCATGCGCCATTGCCTTATCTAAGATTAGATACCCAGAAAGTGAAGTCTCCTTGTCTGTTGGAAAAGTTGAGCTTCCTGAACAAACCGACGAGGAACACAAACCAAGAAATGTGTTGCAGGCATTTTCTCAAGGTGCTTCTTTGGGGTTGAAGATTGCATTAACCATTTTGACCCAGTGTTTATGTATCATTGCGTTGGTCGCATTGATCAATGGAGTGTTGACTTATTTCGGAAAGATCTGGAATATCAAGTCATTGACTCTTGAATTGATCTTCAGCTACTTGTTGTACCCGGTTGCATTTTTATTGGGTACTCCCCGAGCAGACATTTTGAAAGTTTCAAAATTGATTGCAGTCAAGATCATTCAAAACGAATACAACGGTTACTCGTTATTGATCAATGATCCTGTTTACTCCACTATGAACGTGAAATCAAAATTGATAGCTACCTATTCCTTGTGTGGATTTGCCAATTTCGGCTCAGTTGGTACGCAGATTGGGGTTTTGGGGACTTTGGCTCCTACGAGAATGAAGGACATCAGTGAGTTGGTAATGTCTAGTTTGATCACTGGATGTATCGCCACGTTGGTCTCGACCTGTGTTGCCAGTATGGTTATCCACGATTTGAGTAACTTTAAAGTTACTTGATCGATTTTGATTTTGCAGCTGATGTTTGTAGTTCGTTTTAAGTTGTGTTGTTTCAGGTAAAAATTGTAGGTATTCGATTTTTCCTCAACATCTAACCTCCTGGTTTGCGGAACTACAGTCTACTGCTTACTAGATCAGGCTCCGCTGTCCAATTTGGTTCGTTTTGTTCACACAAAATTCCTTATGGAAACTCAGAATTCTATTCTGTCATTTTGACGTTTTTTGAGTTAACAAATCGAATCAAAAAAAATTCCAGCACAAAAATCGCGGTGTTCGGGTGTTTTGAAGTTCGATTCACAAATTAAAACATTGAAACCTCCAAACAAAACAAATAAACCATCAACAAACAGACGCTGAGAGCAATATATGTCATAATGTCACACGGGGCCACCGCCCAGCCAGAGGCCAGTCTGCAGCCTCTGCCCCAGTACCAGAACCTCACCAGGTACCACACACACACGTCCGTTTTGAACAATCCTCCCAAGTCAAGCCCTCCAAAGAGAAACTACAGCCAGTCAAGAAGTAAGAGCAAAGAGCAGCTTACCACTCAGCGTTCCCAGTCTCCAAACTGGACTACATTGATCCCTCCGATGCCAACGTATCCATCAAACGTGCACGCCAAAGAAAAACAACAGCAGAGACACTCCATCGCTGTTTCTCCTATATCGGAGTCTTTCAATAGTATGGCAGGCCAACAATCACAAAGTGGTAATTACCAAGGTCACAATCAATTTCAAAACCAATACTTAAATACTTATACTGGACATCAGAGCAACGTACAATATCAACCGCAAAACAATCACAGCCATACAAAATCAAATCCAAATTTAGAATCTTCGAATCATCAAAATTATTTACAGCCATTACCTAAAATAAGAAATTTTAATTCATCATCAAATATAATCACTGCTCCAAATCAATCGAAGAAGAAGAAAGCCTGTTTCAATTGTGACAATGAAATATATGGTCAATTTGTTAGGGCTTTGAATAATTCATATCACGTTGAATGTTTTAATTGTTATTCATGCGGTAATCAGTGTTCCTCGAAATTTTTCCCGTTTGATATCATTGATCCAGAGACTAATTCAACTAAGAAAGTGGCATTATGTGAGTATGATTACTTCAAAAAACTAGAGCTTATCTGCTTCAACTGTAACTCAGCTTTGAGAGGTCCATATATTACTGCTTTGGGAAACAAATATCATTTGGAGCATTTTACCTGTTCAATTTGTCAGAAAGTTTTTGAAAATGATGAGAGCTTTTATGAGCATGAAAATTCAATTTACTGCCATTTTCATTATTCAAAGCTATATGCAAATCATTGTGAAGGTTGTAACCTGTCAATTGTGAAACAGTTTGTGGAATTATATAAAGGCGGTAGAATTCAAACATGGCATCCAGAATGTTATATGGTTCACAAGTTTTGGAATATATCAATTTCTGCTGAATACATCGGTTTGACGGCAAATGACTTGAATTTGATAAATGTTGAAGAGTTGAGTAATTCAAATTTGAATCCTATGGAATTGTATCAAACAGAGAAAAAAATTGAACAGATTGTTATGAAATGTTGGTTAACTTTATCAGGATTTGAAGAGATTACAGCTTCGTGTATTTCTGATATGTTGTTGAATGCTTGTACCTCAAATCAATTAAATGGTTTAATCGCCACCACCAAATTGATCTTAAATATAGAGTTGTTATTTATGGCTATAGATTCTATTTTTGATTTTTACAAAGCATTTGAAAGAGAGAATGAGGTCGCTATACTTAATCCTGAAAATACTGACGAAGAAAAATTTCATTATTTGAAGAAAGAACCAAGAAATATATCTGGTAAGATTATGAGTTATTTGGCAATATTGAGAAGATCAAATTCAAATACCACGAATGAAATAAAGAATTCAAACAATTTGTCAACTGAATTGTTGTCAGTCATTACTGGTTCGGCACATTATTTGAAGTTGTTAATCAGGAATGGTTTAAAAAATGCTTTAAAAGCCAATAAATATACCCAATCAACAAGACCAATTGACTTGTTCTTGAATAAAATCAACAATTATGAAATCATCAATAAGAATCCTTCAAATGAGTCGATTTTCAAGTTGCTCACAATTCCACATAATGCTTCCGACGCTTGTTTTAAGTGCACCAAGAGTATCGAAAATTCTTGTTATAAATTCGAAGATAAAAGATGGCATAAGCAATGTTTTAGTTGTTCTAATTGTACCAGATTGATACCAGATGAAGACATACCAAAGACGACTTTCAATCATTTGGGAAATTTAATAGTTTGTCATAGCTGCTCAATTCAAAACGATTTAAAATTTGACCCAAGTTATGATTTAAAGTATGGCTTTGAAAAGATCTCAGATTTGTTACAGTTAATATTCTTGTTGAAAATTGCCTTAGTCCGTTCAAAGAAAGCTATGATAAATGAATCGAATTCTACAAACAAATTATTGACAATCAATGAGAATGAGATTATCAGCAAGACAGAAGAAAACTACTCAAAGACGTTATCGGATGTAACAAGATTGAGATCGACAAGACAGGATCAAAAACTATCAAATTCAATCAAACAGAAGGCAAGAAAGTCAATAATATTGGAAACCCCTGAGGCCAATAAAGCTAAGTCTGAAAACTCGCAAGAGAACGATTTTGATTTGATGAGAAATAGCAGTGTGTCTTCCAAGTTATCATTCATGAAATCTAATGTCGAAGAAGAATTGACCTCAAATAAAAAACAGAAACAGTTGAAGATTAAGGATGAACCTACCAGTTATAATATGAACTCAAATCTTGATAGAACCTCTGATTTATTGAAAAATGAGAAGTCCTTAACTTTAGACGATATTCCAAGAATCGTTGCTGCTGAACAAGCTCGTGAACATAGACCCAATGCTTACAGACATCATAATTCAATAAACCATGAAAGATTGAAACCAATCACAAAACCTGCTAAAACTAATTCAAGCATCAATCTAGGTTCAAGCTCAAAATTCGATAATTTGAAAATCGTCAATAATCCTGTCAATAGAAGTGCATCAATTTCATCATCTCAAGCTAAGAATAAGTATTATTCAGAATTGACCAAATCTGAACACTTTATAATAAGACATATTGCTATTGAAGCATTGCTTGATTTATTTGGTAATAGGTACAATAAAGAAGACTTATTGGGTATGATTCAAACAAGAAAGCAGCCAACATTTTGGGGAAAATTCAAATCTAATAATAATGAAAAGAAATTGAGTAAGATCCAACAAGTATTTGGTGTCCCTTTGAAAGATTTAACCAAGAAGTATGGCGTTGAATCTGATAATGGGGTTGGTCCTTCCAAATTGCGGATTCCAGTTATAGTCGATGACTGTATTAATGCGATGCGTGAAAAAGACATGTCTGTTGTCGGTATATTCAGATTAAATGGTAATATCAAGAAGTTGAGAGAATTGACTGACTTAATCAACAAGACCCCGGATAAATCGCCAGATTTTTCTAATCAATCCGCTATTCAGTTGGCAGCCTTAATGAAGAAGTGGTTGAGAGAGTTGCCTGACCCATTATTAACATTTCAACTCTATGATTTATGGATTAGTTCGCAAATGTTTGAAGATTTCAGCGTCAAGAAAAGAGTTTTGCAATTGATTTATTGTTTATTGCCAAGGAATCATCGTGATCTATTGGAAGTTCTATTATACTTTTTCAGTTGGGTTACATCATTCGCAGAAATTGATGAAACTACTGGATCTAAAATGGACACTCATAACTTATCAACAGTCATCACTCCAAATATATTGTTTTCAAAACCAATTAGTCCTAAGTCAAATGAGATTCAAGTTCAATCAAGTGATGACTATTTCTTAGCTATTGAAGTCGTTAGTTCCTTGATAGATTCCCATGATGAATTATGCATCATTCCTCCTGATTTATTGAAATTTTTTGAAATGTCTAACTTCCATAAATCACCATCTGATATTACAACTAAAGAAATTTTAACAAAAGTGGATAATGTTATAAAATTAAACCCAAACTTCTGGAAAGACAATGCCAAAATGAATGATTCAGCAGAAAATCTTGAGGCTGGTAAAAATTCAGCAAATTCTAATAATGATGGTAACTTAATATCAAGTGATACTATAATAAGGCACCGTGGCCAAACAATAAATCAAGAATATCATGGTGAAACTTTCAATGAATAATTGGTCATTTAAAAGCAAAAAAAATATACAAAACATTAAATAGAAAATAGAAAACAAATTCTTCCATTCCTTTCCAAAAATAAGTTTAAGAGTATTCCAAGACTGGCTCCTTAAGTGTTGATGCTTTTATTAATGATTAATGTCTATATGTTTATCGTTATCTACACTCATTGGTTTTTCATTTTTTCCCGTATTAATTTTTTTTTTTTTTAGCAAAAATCGTTGATTTTGTAAAGTTTTATTTCTGTATACTACAAAAAATTATGTTTATTTATTTTTCTTATGATTATTGACGTTCTATGGTTTGGACTTTTATGCTTTAGCTAATGAAGAGTCGCATTATTTGTTTTTTTATGATTAGAATAAAAATCTTCATTTATGTTAGTTAGTAGAAAGCTGAAACTGATACACAAGTTTATGTCTAATGACAGAGAACCGTGGCCCATAACCAGACCCAAGGTTAGTGCGGAAACCGATACTTACTATTTCGCGAATTTTTATTGGACGAGTCGGATTCCGATCGGAATAAAAATGAATATGAATTTGTAAAATAAGTGAGAAAGAGAATATATCAACCAAGCAATATAACAAGACCAAAGATGATTGCCCGTATTGGATTAGGTCTTACTAGACGTATGTATAGTGCCTGAATTATTGCGTTGTGAAAGAGTTTTCATTTTGATTCTTAATGTGGTATTTTTCACTACTTATAAAAGGTATACTAACAATATATAGCTGTATCACGTCAAATTAATATCAATTCTCGTGTTTTAGCAAGTTTAAGGTATGTTCCAATCATTTATTTCAATCGAACCAAGTAAGATACTAATGCATATAGTAGAAACCTTTCAACTATCAAATCAACCCATGATGAAGAGCAAAAATTGTTAGTGGCTCAACGCAAAAACAGACCATCATCACCACATTTACAAATTTACCAACCTCAATTAACATGGATCTTATCATCATTTCATCGTGTTACTGGTGTCGCCATGGCTGCTGGATTTTACGGATTAACTGTCAGTCTTGCAGCATCTTCACTTTTAGGATTACCATTTGACGCTACTACTATAGTCACCACTTTTGCATCATTACCTGTTTTGGTCAAAGTTGGTGCTAAAGCAATTATGGCTTACCCATTTGCTTTCCATATTGCTAACGGTGTTAGACATATAATCTGGGATTTTGGCAAAGAATTAACTTTGAAGGGAGTTTATAGAACTGGTTATGTTGTTTTAGGATTTACTGGAATTGTTGGTACTTATTTTGCATTTTTTTAATGTGAGATTATATGACTTATTTATATGAACTTATTTATTATTTATTGTTAATTTTTTTGTAAGTTAGTTGGTTGAGCCTTCAGTTTGGCAAAATTGATCAATGCAGATTGATACAATCTGACAGCAAGTTATTCCATCCTATAATACTAACTACTCCATATTATTATATCACCATATTCTGTATGTCACAACGTCTTCTCTTTGGTGCTGAAGCCTCATGAGTGTCCTATGCTCGTAATCTATTATACATATTTTGGATCCTGCATTTCCCAACTAATTAAGAAATATATCCAACACCTGGTAGCTTTCAGCTAAAAAATATAGTATCGTGATATTATAATACAACACACAAATAAATATATATATATCATTATCGTAACCTAACCTATGTAAAAAAATCATTGTCTCAATTGTCATCATTCTTCATCATTGTTTAATCATCATCTTCAACTTTTATCAATATTGAATTGGTACTTGTTATTGAATCATTATTTGTTGAAATATTTGTGTTTGTATTTGTATTCTTTGAGTTGCTCAAATAGCCCTTAACTGAATTCAATTCAATCTCCGCTTCTAAACATAAACAAGGAGTATCATTACTGCAAAACCCACAATCTTCAAAAGTTGTCTTTCTAATATAATTAGAATCATTATCATTTGTTAATACTGGAGTGAAAGTTTTGAAAAATTTGCCGTTTTTGATATTTGTCTTTTGAGTAGTTGATATCTTCTTATCAGTTTTTCCGATTTTATCATCAGTTGAAGGCTTAATGTTAATTCGGGTAAAATCAAAATTATCTATTTCATCATTTATTTTCATCTTTTTATAACAATTATCAATTTTCTGAGATTTGAAGTTAGTTAGTGATTCATTCAATATCTTTTCCAAGTCTTTATAGTCAAAATTTGAATAATCCTCATCAATTAAATTCAAATCATTTATGGTTTCAACTTTATCCAAATTTTGATAGATTTTCAGATTTATTGTTAATTTTTCACGGAAATTCTTTTTATTTAGTATATTTATATCAATACACCCATTTTTCAAAAAATTCAAGTTATTCATCTCTAACTTTATTGAATTTATCAATTTTTTCAAATTTTCATTTTCTTTAACTTTATTAAATAATTGCAATTTTAATTCAAGATTTTCATCACTATTTGTTTTCGAAGGCATCGCGTGTGGCATATGCCTTTGCGTTTGAGTTTGATTCATCAAGTTATTCAAATTATCATTTGTCAAGTCACTTTTCCCGTTTAAATTGTTCGATGATGAATTCTTGGTAGCTGGCGGGCTAGGAGTTTCTTTCTTCTTTATAATATGATCATTTGGTTTCCTACCAGGTTTAGGCCTTGGAGGTAAAACCCACTGTTTTGATGTGATAATAAAAGGGTCATTGTTATTATTGACATTGCTGTTGGCGGCTAAATTCAAATTTGATTGAATCGATTGTGGTGATAATTTTGGCAATACTCTTTTAGGTTTTGGTGCAATCTTTGGTGCAATTTTGAGCTTGTTTGTAGTACTGTTTATGCGAGATGATGAGAGTTGATTTGAATGAGATGTATTTTCTTTCGAAACATCACTTTTTTGATAAACTATTGAAGAATTTGAAGGTATAGCCATTCTTCAAAGTATTTCTTCACCAGCGGGATCGTTTTATAAACTTGTATCCATATGATTGATTATTATCTTATGTTATGAAAGCTTAACAGATTTTATAGCCGCTACTGAATATTATCAATCAGCAAGAAAAATTCTATATGAATATGGAATAAAATATGGAATATTGAAATAATGGAAGCAAGGAATAAATATAATGAGAACTAGAATTCTTTTGAAGGGGGTAAGATCAGAACAAAATGATAAAAAGAGATTTGTCTGAACTTCCTTTATGATCCAGGGAATGTTGTTTTGCTGCTGCTGCTGCTGCTTGGTAATAAGATAAGTTGTGTTTGAAGTTCAGTTATCTCTGTGGTCTGTTGATTCTATGAAAATGAAAAATTGAATTCTCGAGACGAATTCACGATTTCATAATCGGCTTAAGCAATTAAGTAATCAGCCCGAGCCATTAACTATTATCAGCACACACCAAAGATAACAATTTGGCTCTTTATCAGGAAAGAATGAATATCAAGGAACACAATTTGTAATAATTGATTATCGATACACAAGACTTGGGTGTAAACTTGTGGGGTCAAGAATCAAGATCTCTCATGAGTCAAGAGTCAAGACCTGATTATTATTAACTTTACCCTTTAAACGGGAAATTAGTAATTTTGGTCCTGGACATGTCTTTCCTGAATCCTGAGTCCTAAATTCTAATCTGCTAATAATTACACTAGAGTCCTAGACTAGTGCAGGTATTTAGAATTATAATACAAGTTATAGCCACTGTTTTCAAATCTACAAAACTTTCATCTGGAACTGTGGAGTATTTAGAGTTGTAGAGACGTAGAAAGGTCACAGTAGTTTAACTTGATTTGTCGGACTATTCCTGAACAAATAATTATCGCATGAATTGTTATTTATTATATGCAGGATGTTATTCACTTTTGTTTTGTTTTGTTTGATTATATAAATTGTAATTATCATGTAAAATTTAATTAATTACATTTGTCTTGTTTAAATTATAACTTTTATTTATCTTACAGCAGTTACTAGTCTTTCAGTTTCTACAAATTTTGCGAACATAAAAGAACCAATTAGCAGCAGAGATCTCTTAGAATAACAACAGACCATAAATACTGAAATGTCATCGCTTAAACAAAGACAATTGTCTCACTTGAACTCACAGCTAGCACAACTTCAAGCAAATTTGTCAGATTTCAATGAATTGATCAATGTCACTGCTCTTCAGCTTACGTATATAAAAAAATTGGGTTTGATGCATGGAGGATTGTTTATGAGCAGCCACAAAGTATTTGAAAATGAAATGGTCAATCGCAATTATGAGGAATAACCCAGATGAATAATGCATCTTTACAGTTTTACTTACAAAATACACATTTTTACAAGACAATTCAAAAGTAATCTCAGTTAATATTCAGATAATAATACATTAATATACAACAGTGGGCACCAGTTAGCGACTAACCACCAAAACCATACAAAGTTCTTCCTTGTCTCTTTAAAGCGTAAACAACATCTAAAGAAGTAACAGTCTTTCTCTTGGCATGTTCAGTATAGGTAACAGAATCTCTGATAACATTTTCCAAGAAAGACTTTAAGACAGCTCTGACTTCTTCATAGATTAAAGCGGAGATACGTTTAACACCACCTCTTCTGGCTAATCTTCTGATAGCTGGTTTAGTGATCCCTTGAATGTTGTCTCTTAAGATCTTTCTGTGTCTTTTAGCACCACCTTTTCCTAAACCTTTTCCTCCTTTACCACGACCAGACATTATATTTGTATCTGTTGTTTGTAGTTAATTGTTGTAATTGAATTGGTGATAAAAGTGGATTTCGTGCTGCTTTTATAGCTCAGGAAATTGTTTGTTTATTTTGAACGCGACCACGCTCAAAATTTCCGCATCACCAATTTCTATGGAAATTGGAAATTGACAATATTCACGATTCACGATTCACTGAATCACTTCTATAGTAATTTGTAAATAGTAAATAATAAACACTCAAGTTTCAACCGCGTTGAGTCTTCAATGCTCATGTTTGTCGAGTTCGGAGTGGCATAACTTGCAGGTTACAACTTGAACTGAATGATAGATCATCGGATTAGTTCAGGTTAAGTCAAATCTTGAAAAAATGGAGACTCCAGACTCCAGAGATATTCACTAAAAATTATACCATTGACCAAACAATGAATAATTGAATGGAAATTACAGCTATCCCCATCCACTAAATAGGAACATTTATGAACGGAGAGACCTCATTGCATGACAACATCCACTTTCAATAACAATTAAAATTAAAATGGAGAATCCAATGTATAAAGATCCAATCGTTCTGCCTGAGCCAGAGCAAGATATGACCATGACTACCAATACAGATCTAAAAAGATATCACATTTTTTCAGTATTTCACCTCACGAAGACTGCAGATGAATAATTGAACTAGTGTCAGAAATGTTTGGACATGCAAGCCTCTTTTTTATATGATATAAGAACTGCTTATTCCAATAGGTCCATAGGATAAGTCTTTAATTGCTACAAAACATTATTTTTTGGCATTGATACTTATTTCCCATTGAAACGAGAAGAATTGAATGAAAGGAGATTCAAAAAAAGCTTGAACCAGATACTAATCAGAGGATTTTAGCGCATATCAAAGTATTCACTTCCATGTTGTTGTATTTAATATAAGAGATGAGTGTAAGATAATTAAGATCCTCCCAAAATATTGAAATCCCCAAAAGGAGAATCATTTAAATTTTATATGTATTATCGGGAAGCTTATTGCGCTTTTTTTTTTTTGATTGCCATCGTTCCCAGATGAATGCAACATCTAGTCTCTTGAATAGCTTAAAATAAGTTACAATAATTGTTAACAATCAAATGAGCGTAGAATATTATGGGACAAATAATACTTGAGTAGAAACTTATATGTAAATCGTTATGAGCACTTTTCCACGAATCTCATTCACCAAAATTCAAAACTGATTTTGAAAAATTAATACCATTTCCACCATGTATAAATCAATCATTCATAAATCATGTTTGGTCCTTTCAGATCTACCTCAGTTGCCTTTGGTGGGTTATTATGGTATGTACATTATCCGCCTTTTTAAATTAACTGAGATAGAGTTTAAAGTTTTCGAAAAAAAGATAAATATTAACCAAGCAGGAAAATTCCATATAGAATGTCATACCATCAAAAATACAGATTAAGAAAAAGAATGCAAAATATTGATAATACCATTGAATTATTGAACAAATCTTTAGTTAGCTTGAACGAGCCATGTAAATCTGTTGAAAAATTAAATAAAGAATTTCCTAAAGAAAGTGAAATGAAACCTCTTGATAAATATACTCTTTTCTCTAGATATAACAAGGGTCACAGAAAGAGTGTTCACAGTATGTATATTGAATTTTTGTTGAGATTATCTTAATTTATGGTTCGAATAGGTTTAAAATTTTTTATTTTATTGGCTATCATTTTGTTCGAAGAGGAATAAGAAAGTACTACAAAGATGATCCAAAGAAAAACGAGAAATACTAACATATTACAGGGGTGCCTAAATGGACAAGACTTTCATTCCGTAAGAATCCTGAATTCTTCTAGTCAATTTAATGTGTATATAGTGTTTATATTTTCAGTGTAGTTTATTTCTAAACTCACGATAAATTTCCTTCCAAGAACTATTCAAAGTTGAAGTGAGAAGCGTGTATGATATATCTCTTAAATAATCCTTATGAAAACTTACTGAAATGAACCAAGATCTAACGAAAGCGACTATTCCGTAAACATCTATATCACAAATCAAGTATAAAGCAGTCAAAGCTCGTTCAGTTGATTCATAACCTATCCCAGATATAATTTGATATGAAATAATAACTATATTTCTCATCAACATTCAAAAAACTTGTCAAATCAACATCTTTATTATATATGATTATCTTATCTTGTCCCCCATCTTCAACATCACTTTCACTTATCTTAACACCTAAATTCTTGAGTAATTTTAGTTTCAATATCGTTGAGTCTGGATTGTCTATGATATTCTCATTTAGTAATTGTTTTGTTTCGGCGATCAAGTTATGGTATGTGATATTCAAATTGTTTATATTCAAATTATTATAATTAATTTGTGATTCTAATTCTGTCAATTTTTTAGCAAGTTGAAATTTTTCATTTTCAACTTTTATCAATTCATTATTGATTTTCAAATTAGTTGGAGATTTTTTGATATTAGATATTGAGTCTTTCAACAATTCTAAATTTCGTGATAAGTTTATAAGGTTGACTTTATTTGCATCTAATATTACCTTCCGTTTCGTTGTCAATTGTTTGATGTCTTCATCAATCCTATTGAGAGTTTGGAGATCTGGCTCTATTTGGAAGTTTTCTATTGTGGATCTGATTAATATTGCTGGACTTTCTTCAAGCATTTTGTTAGTTTTCTATTTGTCTTTAGATTGTTTTGATTTGTTTTGATTTAATTTTAATTTTTTTAATTTTTTTAATTTGTTTCAATTTTTTTTACTTTATTTATTTATTTTTATTTTTATTTTTATTTAATTTGTTCACATTACCCGCAAACTGATCTTAAAATAATGAAACGACTTTATCAAAAATATCAAAAATATCAGCCAGCGTAAATTCTCGACAAACCATCAGTATCAAACCAACAATGTCAGCAAGAGCGCCTGACCCTGGGCCAACGTATTGGGAGAAGACACAAGTGAAACTAGCACAGAAATATGCTGATAAAAAAGCAAAACAGAATAAATCATTACCTCTATGGTTATTAACTCCAAAGGAAGAAGTGCAGGTTAAAGAAATGTGGATTAAAGAGACAAACAAGATTTGTGAACCTGCTATAAGTGGTGTGTATTCTGAGCGAAACGTTTCCATAATTTAAGAGAAGTACTAACAAGTTAAATCAGCATTTGGAGAATGTGCAACTCGACACAACTTATTATTCATGAGTAAATGTAAAACCGAGAATTTAGAAATGAAAAACTGCATAAAGAGATTAAATACCGAAGAAGTTGTCGACACTTATAAAGATAGATTTATAAGAGAAAAGTTCGATAGATTACAGAAAGAAGCATTGGAAAGAGAAGGTAAAATATAGTTGTATGATTGTGGTATCGAGATGTATATATGGATTATCACCGCATTAGGAAGTCGAGGTCTCTGATGTGAGGTGACATGGAGAAAAGAAAATAAAGCAATTTAATTCCACTTGATTAATTGAGTTTGTAATCAGTGTTTCCCCTCTGATAGATCAACTGGTTATATATAAAGGTTGTGAGAGACCCCAGTTTGTAGATTTCTATTTGTATTTGCAGATAAAAGATATTCATTAATTATTCAATTACAATTACAGTTACAAATACAAGCACAATGTCAGGATCAGGATCAGGAGCAGGACCAATAGGATACATTTACCGGTTATTCTCGCCCAACCAAAAATACCATCATCTGCAACCATCTCAAGTCAACTCAGGAGCTTTCTACTCATATTCGAAAGCATCTCAACAAGATCACAATCCAAACCGGAAAATCAAAGAAGCTAAAGACGCAGAGGATGACAGAATCATCAGGGAGAATATCGAA
Organism: Cephaloascus albidus; assembly: GCA_030575015.1. Lineage (NCBI taxonomy): Eukaryota > Fungi > Ascomycota > Pichiomycetes > Serinales > Cephaloascaceae > Cephaloascus > Cephaloascus albidus. The sequence goes on along the minus strand of JAJMGN010000256.1, from coordinate 1,535 downwards.
ATTGCCAGACTTGGTGCTGAGAGTCGTCGTAGGCAAGCGTTAGAGCAAGATAACTTGAATGGGACTAATCACATTACTGTTATCGAAGATTTTGAGATTCCTATCGACAAGCCCAGACAAATGAGTGAGAGTAGCACAAAGAGTGAAGATAGTGGTAATTTCAGGTAAATTATCTTTTATGAGTGAATATATGCAGTTCAACTGAACTAATAACGTTTTGCTTGTAATTATCAATTAAATCTAACAACTTATACAAGTGAAGTAATTTGTTCAACTTTCAAGTGACCATATAAATCCTGCATATAGGTTCGAAAGAGATATTCATGTCATGTATTAAATTTTAATGTGGTCCCATGATCCTTTAATGATCCATGGACTCGTAAGTTGTAAGTCGTGACGAGTCGCGACGTTTACAAGACACGACTCCGAATTGTCCCAGCTCCGGGCAGATGCCACAGGCCAGTTGAAACTTGACAGCTGTACATGTAGGCTTCAATATTCATAAAAGTTAAAATTATGTAATTATATATCTTTTTGATCAGTCATCTTGCTTAAGATATGCGCACATGATTCCATTTAAAAATCATGATAACCTTCGTACGCTTTTATGTTATTAATATTACTAGTCAACACAAACAAACCAAAAGACATATACAAATGTTCTACAATATATTAATATTCCCATAAATCGTAAATTCCTCCCTATACACACAAGATACCATTTCCACCCATCAACAGTGGATCATATTCTTCATCTTGCACTTCTGAGCTGGTAATTGTACTATAAATTCATAACACCAAATTAAAGCGTTGCTAATCTCTTCGTAAACTAGTTTTGAGCGTCATAATGGACTTAATGTTTCAAATGATCAGTAACAACATCACCTTCACTAAACACAACAGGTTCGAAATTTTCATGTTCTTCAGACGAACGGTTAGCAGTATCCATCTTATAGTTGTCATTTGAGATAATGTGAGTTTCATCATTGTAGTTTATACATCTTTGTCTGAATGAAACAAGATTTGAGAACTGTCTCTTTGAAATAGTTTGTTTTATTGGTTTTGATAACATAATAGCCGGTTTAGTGGAGTTATATATTTGAGTTAATGGGAGATAATGTTTTGAAGCAGTTTTCAAGGTTGAAATTGATTTGGATTGTGACATTTTTGATTTGGATTGAATATTTTGAGTAAACTTGTTATTAAACTTGTTTCAGTTTTCTTTGTTTAGAAGTGATGGAAATATATCAGCGGGAAACTCTTCAATTTATAGATATATTTTTTTCTTTGTTACCTTTACTCCGGGATGATTCATTCTCTATATTCGGGATTCGGGAAACTTTTATTTCAGGAATGAATGAATCATGATAGATTGAAAATTTGCTGCACAATGCACATGGGAGTCGTGCACGTTGGTCAATAATGGGGTAATCATAAATATTATAGCCTGATTCTTTTATTTTTGACGAGTCTTATTCTTCACACTAATAGTAATATCCAAGCTAAGCCATAGTTTAATATATTCTTGCCAACCT
>JAJMGN010000255.1:0-70139 GCA_030575015.1 Cephaloascus albidus | reverse complement strand
ATTTGAAGATAAAATAGAGAAATCTGAGGTTTATGTACTCTATAGTTGTCCAAGTGCTTGATAAAGTATACCATTATATCAACTGAAGAAGTATCTTTCAAAAAATACTAGGTAAAGCATTCCTTTGGAGATATTTGTATCACAAACGCAGTTTCACGTTTTACTTTTCATGATATTTCCTGATATTTGCGACCTAAAGACGAATGGTCGTTCATCAGGGAAAAGTCCGACTGAGATAACTTCAAATATTAACTTCAAGCACTTAATCTGCTCTAAAATGAAAATTCTGCTCCAGAGTTGAAGTTTCAAGTTAAGTTGAGCTCTCGATTGGCCCAGACGTTTGGGAGACGCGGGCCTAATTGTTTCGACGAGTTCTCAGATTTGGCCGAATCTGTCCTATCGTCTCCGACTGGTTCTGAGCACTTGTCGATTTTCCTGGTTTTCAGAAGATTCGTCCCTCAAGGGGCATCAAACCATATAAGATCTCGAATTTTGGCTAAGTAATTCTGATATTCATCTTATTAATTGAAATAAGGAAACAAAATATAAGTAATACAAAAGAGGAAAAGAGGTATACAATATTTCGAGAGGTAAATAGTGCAGCCTAAAAAAATTAAAGTGGTTATCTTCAATTTTGGTAGAGTTAATATCATTATAAAATTTGATAGAAAGATAACTTTGTTGCTTAATCGAATTCTGAGGAAAAAATCAGAATTATCAACAAGTAAGAGAGGAAATATATGTATAGGCTTTTTTGAAGTTGCTATGAGAAAATATTCTGTACTAAATTGAAATTCAAATGAGTACTAGCATCTTGTGGTAAAAAAATTCGAAATAAAATATCCGGTTGCGAAAGGGAACCTCCAGTCTTGAAAATCACAACTCGAAAAATAAATAGGATATTGCAGTAGCTGAGCAATATTTGTTATTTAGTTGTATTAAAACTATCTAAACAACAATAAGATACAATGGCTATAATCTCTGATAAAGGGTGAATATGGAAAGTGAATAAAATTTTCTAAAAGTATAGAAATTGCTCTTGAAATGAGGATTTGAAAAGTAACGAAATTCTACATCGAAAACTAATATAGAAAATGTATAATAACTCCAGTATCGATGATCTCAAGTACATGAAAATGAGATGTGTGATATCTGTGGAGATAGCAGTCTGATTGGTCCTAGAATTACTTTCATAAGAACAGTATTATACAAAAAGTTTCCATCATCAAGTTATGTATTACTTTTGCTACAAAATTTGGAGCATATTTTGACCGCGAAACCATTGTGATTTGGTCATTTGGCTCACAGTGCAGCTTCCCGCATGAATTGGTTCTTGGACGTCCAAATGTTTTTGTTTTTCGTTCTCCACCACTTATTAATGCCGGGCAAAAATCTCTTAACTATGGTGAGCGCGAAATTAACTATGGGGCGAGATTTGTTAGTGGCAAGCCAGCTTATAATTGGCGCTTTTATAATATAAATATATATATCGATCAATATAATTGGAAGAAGTTGCAAATAATTAAATATTATATCATTTTCATCATGGATGATGTATATATAATATTTATAATTAATTAAATATATTAGAACAGCTCGCGTTATATTATTATCTAATTAATATAAAAATAAATTATTATAAAATTTTGCTACACTAATTTCTAGTTATATGCTGGATATTGAAGAATATTATTATATCGATGAAATTATAGGTTGAGGAGAATATTGATCTTCACTTTTCGAACATTTTGCAGCCGCGTTAACTTGGAGCTCAACTATTATTAATAACTTCTATTCGAAACTGGGGAAGTTGAGTAGAAAAGTAGAGAAAAGTTACTATGTCAAGTTAAAGTTTTCGGAAAAACTACCGTAGTTGACCGGATATTGAATTTTTGCAACATCGATCAGTTTCACCTGATCTGTCGAATGAATAGCTGTAATTATAAAGAGCAAAGAATCTTATATTTATAATAAGGATCAGATCTTCCTAAATTTGAACTTTGAAAACTATAAATGCAGCGCATGTTTAAAATGATCATTGGCGAGGATCCGTGATCATGAAAACTATAATAGTGTCACAACTCGCCAATGAACAGGTAAACTCTTGTATACGGCTTATACTCTATAAAATATGTGTACTTTGTATTTAATTCATGGGGTTCATTAAGATTAAATAGATCCTCGACGGATCCAAGTAACGAACGTTGTTAATCGAGAAAGGGTGTCAATGAATATCTAAACTTTCAGGAGTTTGAATTGGGTGCTCAAATATTGAAAGATTCAGAAGCTTGTTGGTTGAGCTGACTTGGTCAAGACTCAAGACTCAAATGAAAAATCGATGTATATTTGGTTGCGTTGATTTCAGTATTAATGTAATGCATAACATTGAGCTGATTTTATATGTCAATGGCATACCAATATTCTACTTCAAGTTCAACTGCTGTTCTGAGTCAGGCCGGCCAACCTGATCATGAGACTTTCAAACTTCAAAGTCTGACTTCTGGGGCCTTGAAATATGCTCAGAACTCTCAGCAGAATCCAGATTACCCATGGTTGGTTCCCACAAACACTCGTGAGTGAATGACAAAATCAATTTACCAAAACCCTAGTAGCTAGCTTGCAAAGGCCTGGAAACCGCTATGCCAATATACTCTGCAAAGATCTAGATCATCGACAAAATCATAATTATATGATAAATATATTAAATTTGCATTATAATATTTCAATTATAATGAATATAAAAAACGCACAGCTTTTCAAGAGTCAAAATGACGTCCGAGATCCAGCTCTAGCTAGAATTATATAAATTCCCGATCATAAATATATATATTATTGAAGACTCATGAACTGATCAACTAGGTAGAAATTTCGAAGTACACAAGTCTAGACCAAATCAAGATGAGACTAGCTAGAACTTAGAAGTCTGAATACATATTCGAAATGATCGACCCTTCGAAGAAGAATTTTTTTCGAAACGTTCTAACTTCTTATGGAACACTCAGAGTCATGGTGAAGCGATGGAATGTCAATACAAGTATGAAAATTTTTTGTAAAAATTTTGCAACAATAGTTGTGTACGAACCACAAGTTGCAAAAAAAAAACTACAAAAATTAACTGTTGAAGTAGTTGATAAATCGGGACTAGCTACACTTCAAATTCGATTATGGAGAGCAAAGCTACTGAACTCGCTTATATAAATTAATGATAGTAATGAATTTTGTTAAGTGATGGAAATGTGATGCCACCAACTTTAAATTGAATACTTTTTGTTTCTTCTTTGATTAATTGTAAATTGTAAATTTGTAATAGCCGAGCATATCCCGAAACCGTATTCCGAAATGCAAATTAACAAAAGCCGGCAGATATTGGGCAAGAGTTGCCAAGAGAACGCTTCCCTTTACGGTATTTCGCTCTAGCCTCTCACGAATCACCTGCGGCTTCAAAAGAACTAGATTTCACCTTGCATAGACTTGGGAAGTCTGCGTGCCACCGCATTGGGTCTGATTATTGTCAACTTTTTTTTGTAAACAAACTTTTGTAAATAAACAAAAAGTTGAATTTCTCTTGGTATTGAGCCATTGAATATTACCAATTCAATGAAGAGCAGACTAGGTAAACAGAAGTTGCAATTCATACAATTTACATATAACAAAGTTCAAACGTATAAGTCAGAAGTTGAACACGATTTAGCAGAATTCCAAAACATGATTAGTCTAACGATTGTATAAAATTTACCAGTCGAGTAGCGAGTTCACTCAAACTGCATGATTCTACGTAACTTATATAAGTTATAACGAGGCTATCGGATGTTGATGTCCCCTAACGTTATATACTTATGCCCAGCTACGAAATTACGATTGCAAAGTTAAATCCTTATCAGTGTTCACTCTTCTTCAATATTCTTGAGTTTTGGCGGTGGAAACATTGCACTTTGCGCTTTGCACGTTGTCAGTTGTCATTTGTTTAACTCAATTTTTTTCAAAGAACCTCTTGAAAAATGAATCTAATAAGCTTGGTAATTCTTCGGCCCAATGCCCAATTTGACAGCTATTGAATAATTGAATTAATACGTGAACTGGAAACAAAAAGAATCGAGTCTCGAGTCTCGACTCTCGATTTATACAGATCTCTCTTGTTCACAAAATCACGCCCATCTCATTTTCCACTATAAATATTAAATACACAGAAGATCATCGTAAACGATCAGATCAACTCATTCGACCGAAGTTCTGGGTCGAAGTCCACCAGCTAAGCAGTAAGCACAGCCCAGAAAAAAAATCCTTATACCTTCACCATTGACCAACCATATGGTTAAAGAAACAGCTCTCCATCCAGTTACAAAATTATACGGTAAGTTACCTTACTATAGAAGACCCTGCGATGATTAACAGGTGCCATGATTAATCACGTGCCCATTTCAATTGTTATTTTTGATTTTTGTAAAATTGCCTAAATGGGTCAAATAGTAAAAGAGTACCACTTTTTGTGGAAACCATAACAACCCATGCACAACCTACAGCAACTCGATCCAGTGTACACGGAACGCCCGATAGTTCAGGAGACACTTGCGCGCGTAGAGCGCATATGATCACATACTTTTTATGCTGGATCCATTTTGGGATCTATCAAAAATCCAAGGCTGATTTGAATCTCGTTTCGTTTTCATATAATTGAAATTGTTTCATGATAAATCTCTTTTATTCTTTTCTTCATAAAAATTTAGAAATTAAGAACTATTACTATTCATCTTATCTAACTTCAAGTCCTTCCTTTATCTTGACATTTTGAACATTAATTCTTAACAAGTTTCGATTTTTACCAAAAACAAAAACAAAAAAAACAAAAACTTCCGCTCCTTAGTTATCTATTTAATGTTGTTTAGAAAATCAGTTTTATTAGCTATTTCAGCTGCTTTCTCAAAAGCTATTGCTTCTTCATGTACTGAAGTTGATGGTAACTCTTATTGTGACCAAACCAGTGCTGTTCTTTATTCAGGTGTTGGTTTTTCAGGTTCTTATAACGATGTTACCGCAATGAATGAAGACACCGGTGTTTGTTCAACATCTTCAAAATCATTCTCTGGTACTTTATCTCCATTAGATGAAGAGTTATCTGTTCATTTCAGAGGTCCTTTGAACTTGAAGCAATTTGCTGTTTATTATCCATCATCTTCAGGTTCTTCTCAAAAGAAAAGAGACGTTGAAGAAGAAGATTGTACTACTACTCAACACGTTCACCATGTTCATAAAAGAGCTCCAGCTACCAAGATTGTTGAAGTCACTGAAACCATCATCGTTGATCAATACGGTAACACCCATACTTCTCAAGGTGTTGTTACCACCACTTTACCAACTACTTCCGCTGCTGCTCCAGTCGGTGTTGCTGACGAGGTCACTAGTGATGACGATACTACTGTTGCTGACAACGATTCTTCCTCTCCAGCTTCAACTTTCGTCACTTCGACTTACTCTGCTCCATCAACTTATGCTGTTGCTTCATCTTCATCTTCAAGTGAATCATCTGAAAGTTCATCTTCATCGTCAGCTTCAGGTTCATGGGAAAGAACATCTTACTTTACTCCAGGTTCTACCTCCAATGTTACTTTCTTGAACACCTTAGGTGGTTCAGGTTCAGGTGTTTGGTCTGCTGAATTGGGTAACTCATTATCCTACTGCGCTGCTGATGGTGTCTCATCAGCTTCTGACGCTACTGCTTTAAACGATGTTACCATTGCTTCAGATGTTGAATATATCATCTTTTCAGGTTCTTCATGTGATGATGATTCTGAAGGTTGTGGTTATTACAGAGAAGGTATTCCAGCTTACCATGGTTTCGCCGGTACTGAAAAGATCTTCCTTTTCGAATTTGAAATGCCAACTGCTACTGATTCCACTACTAATAACCATGACATGCCAGCTATTTGGTTATTAAACGCCAAGATCCCAAGAACTTCTCAATATGGTTCTTCATCATGTTCATGTTGGTCTTCAGGTTGTGGTGAATTAGATTTGTTTGAAATTTTATCTGCTGGTTCATCTATGTTAATCTCTCATTTACATGATGGTCAAGGTGATGCTGGTACTGCTTACGGTGGTGGTGGTTCAGCTGATTACTTCACTAGACCAACCAGCTCATCTGCCTACGGTGCTGCTGTCTTCATTAATGGTGATGTTTACATCTTGATGTTGGATAGTCTTGATTTTGACACTTCTTTAGATGCTTCCACCATTGAATCTTGGATCTCTGGTTCCGTTTCATCTGCTAATCTTGTTTAGATCTAGGTTTTTTTCTTTTTCTTTTTACTTTTAGTTTTATTTTAGTTTTATATAAAGGACTGTTACTAATAACTTTATATATGTAACCTAATCTGTTTTGAGCTTGTTTCAAGTATATAATCTTTCGATCAAATCTGTTATCGTTCTCATAACCGGTATATAATTTTGACAATGAAAAATATCCAATTTGCCAAAACTTGACTTTTTGGAAAGCTTGAAAGACGGAAAAGATGTCAAACTGCCAACTAGCCAGTACCCGCTAACTAATATGGACATACTCTGTAGACGCTTAAAACCAATGAAATGGTGCTGCAAACTTGCCAATTAGATAAACTTCTCTCAAAGAGAAAAACCGTGTCCCAACCAAAATACCCAAAGCTCGATTTTCCACCAACCAGAACAAGACAATTTACAAAATACAAAAATAATCACATAGTTGTAACAGCTGCTCACAAACCACCTATCAACAATGTTAAGAGTAACGAGAACCATCAAAAGACCTATAGGAACAAGGTCTTTGTACACCCCTATTCTTGACAGTGACATCAACATCACCAAGAATGGCCAAACCCACATTCAAATTGGTAGTGGTGGACGTTCATCACGTACTGGGTATACAGCAACCGTTTTTGGTGCCAGTGGGTTTTTAGGAAGATACGTTACATCCAAATTGGCTAGACACGGTACTATCACAGTTGTGCCATTCAGAGATGAGATGAAGTCCAGATTTTTGAAAGTTAGTGGTGATTTAGGAGTCGTTAATTATGTGGAGTTTGATATTAGAAATTTGAAATCCATTGAAGATAGTATCAAGTACTCAGATATTGTTTATAATTGTATTGGTGCTGATTATGACACCAAGAACTTCAGTATGGCTGATGTGAATATTGCAGGTGCTAAGAGAATTGCTGAGTGTGTTAAAAATTCCAATGTGTCTAGATACATTCATGTTTCATCATACAACGCAGATGTCAACTCCAAATCTGTGTTTTATGCTACAAAGGGGATAGGTGAACAAGTCACACGTGAAATCTTACCAGATTCCACAATCATAAGACCTGGTCCAATGTTTGGAAGAGAATCTGAATTTTTACAAAGATTATCTAGTCCTAAAAACTTCTTATTATCTAATAACCATCAGGAAACCATACAACCTACCCATGTTCTTGATGTTGCCAAGGCCATGGAAATTGTTGGTTTCAATGACAGCTACGCTGGTAAGACATTTGAATTATACGGTAATGAAAAATACTCAATGGATGAAATCAGAGGATTGATTGAGCCAATCACCAAGGCTAAATTCCAAAACTATAATATGAATAAAGAAGTTGCACTTTTCATTTCCAAGATGTTACAATATGCATGGTGGAGATTACCAAATCCTGATCAAATTGAAAGACAATTCATTGATCATACTATTGAAAAGACATGTTTGAACTATCATGATTTGGGAATTGATGCTGATAAGTTGACCAATTTTATCTTTACTTATACCAAACATTTGAGAGGCCACTTACACTCACACGATTTACCTCCTACCGAGAGAGAATTGAAGAAATTGAAAGAATACATTCATGTTGTTGATTAGCTGAATACATATTATTTATTGTTATTTTATTACTATTTGCAGTGAATTTTTGTGTAGATGTCTTCATATAAGGCTCGTTTTCTTTAGATCTGTTTATCCTGAAGAATTCATGGTATTTCTTGATGAATATATAAAGATTTTCATCAATATGATTCGTTTCTTCTTAGAGTATTAAAAGTGAGAAATCTCATTTTCTCAGCAAATTTCTCGAGAAAAAGACTCAAATACCCTATCTGGCATCGATATTACAAAGATGCTAACATCCAATCTCTAAACCAACGGCAACAGCTGCTAAAGCCAGATGTTCGTGTTTACTGCCCACTATCAGCAGAGTGATCTCGCTTACGCTCCACAATGTTCCAGATCGGTCCTAACTACGACAGGGCACACAACCAGCGAGACAGCCTCAGTTGACTTATCTACAGAATCAGAGTATAGAGCTCCTTCCAATCGAAACAGTGAAAAAGGAGACAGTCTTGTACTACAGTTGAGAAGACAACAGAAACAGAGCATGTCTCTACACACGCAATCGAGCCCAAGATGAACTTCACCATAGACATCACACAGTATCCGCCAGAGATCATCACTGCCATCTTCAACAAGCTACCACACTCGGAGCTCTTACCGCTCCTCAACAATCCTCTCACGTACAACTACGTCTACAATATCCTTTATAATACCGTGTCAGTGTTCCATTCTATCCCTCAGAATGCTGATAAGTCCCATGCCACGATGAATTGCAAGCAGTTTATAAAGTTCATCCAAAACGAGCTGTCCAACTTCCCTTTCAATGTCATTATCTACGATAACTTCAAATTTTTCAATAAGCTATTCACTTCATACAAACACAAAGCAGTCTTGTTCAACAATATCCATCTTAATATAGATACATCCACATGCTTGCCCAATTCATACTTGTCGCTTTCCGCATTTTCAAATATAAGAACCATGTCCTTATCTCCTGCAACCACTTCCATAGGGATATTATCAGATACAAGCGGTATACGATTCCCTTCTTCGTTAACCACATTGGATCTTTCACATAATAGCATTAAATACTTGTCAAATTTACCGAATCTCCCTAATTTAAAAGAATTGAATTTATCGTATAACAGAATCTCAAATATCCAGATGATAAATGAAAACATTCCTTTGAATTTACAATCTTTGAATTTATCAGCGAATAACTTGAATACTGCATTCATATCAAAATTGGATCTACCTCCCACGTTACAAGTTTTAGAAATGAATGATATAAGATTACATCATGACGTTCACAATTTGCGTCTTGAACATACCAATCTTGAGAAAATCTCATTCAAGAACTGTGATATATCAATTATCCACCCAGTGGCTTTCCCTCCCACGCTTATAGAGTTAGACTTATCAAATAACAGAATAGCTGAGATCCCATACATGACGGCATCGAACTTGAAGACTTTGAATCTCACAGCGAACGCGTTGACAGATATAAACTATACAATCTTACCAGATTTAATCAATCTTATATTGGATGAGAATCCATTATCAGTGAATAAATACTTCCCAGAATCACTAGTTTCGCTCTCATTACTCAACCAACCAAATGCCAAACAAGGCAAAATCACAAACATCAATAATTTACCCAATTTATCCAGATTGGTTATATGCAATTATAATATCCCAAACATCCAGTACTTGAACCTCCCTCCAACACTCACAAATATAGTGATGTCCCATAGTAAAGTTAATTTGGGGTTCACTTCAGCGCTCCCTTCGCTGTTGACTAGTTTGGATTTATCGTACAGTGACATCAAGTTCCCACTTCTTGTCTCATACGCTCAACAAATCAGTTTACCACCTTTGGAGATGTTGGATATATCGAACATAAGATTGAAAAATATGAGTGTTTTCGATATTCAAGGAGTTAAAATGTTGAAGTCGAATGGTAATTTCCTTTGGGAATTGGCATTCATCGAGGATTTAGAATGGTTGGATATTTCTTACAATTTGTTTGAAGGTATATGTATTGATTGGGTTGATAATACTCCATCTCCAATCGTTTCTCGTCTGAATTCAGTCAATGTTTCTCGTAAAGGTTCTCTTGGTGGCGCTACACCTGTTATCACTGTTACTGGTGCCTCCAAAGGTGCTAGTCCCATCGTTGTTAATGCAGCCACCGCTACAGCTTCAAAAGAAGCTGCGAACATTCCAATTCCAATCCCGGTGAAACCAGAACCAATATTCAAAAATCTAAAATACTTGGATATATCACATAACAAACTTCAGCACTTGATAATAAAGTCAAAGTTCCAAAGTCATCAAATATACAATATCTTCCCACAATTAGAAACATTGAATATCTCAAATAATCAACTTACACATCTCCCACCGCTCCCCATCACGTTAAAGACATTAATCGCTACAAATAACGATATAAATCAATTCACCATAAATTTCATCCCTTATAAGAACTTAACGAGCATAGATTTCTCACATAACAAACTAACATCAATCCAACACACATTATTCCCACCAAATTTAATTGATTTAAATTTATCGCATAATTTATTAGTTGAAGTTCAACGTACTCCATTTCCCCCCTTCTTGGAAGTTTTGGATATGAGTGATAATTATATAAAACAGATTAGTGAGATGTGTGTTCCTGTTACATTGAAGAGATTGTGTGTTAGGGATAATTATATTGATGGGGTTTATGGGTTTGGGATACCTGAAGGTTTAGTTTTGGAGTTGGAAGGGAATTTATTCGATGTAAATGTTTTAAAATTTGAATGAGGTACTCAATGCATGTTCTTGATAGAGATATTTGGAAATTGGTAGCAATAGAGAGTGAAATATAAAATAGAAAATAGAAGAAAATAGAAAAAATAGAAAACTATATATGAAGCTGAGATTAATTAGGTATATAAAATAGAAACTCAAAAAAGATGGTTTGGTCACGGAAGGGAAAGGCAAAAGGCAAAAGGCAAAATGAAGCAATGAGCATGGCATTATGATTAAAATATGGAACAAGTTGTATGAAAAGCTATTATCAATTAGTTATTGTTTCCTGTTTGTAGATTTCAAGATACTTTTATCTTTCATCTTTAAGCAAAAGGTCATATTGGGTTATGAGCCCCAAACTCAAACCAGATTACTCATCTGGGGTAGAATATTACATAATCAAAGTGAAAATGAGTTTCGAGAAAAAGTGAATTAGAAAATTGAACATAAAGAAAGCGCAATTATACTCAAAAAGAATAACAAAAATCAATCAAAATGTCAAGAATTGCTGATATTTTATCAAGTATGTACTCTGGTGATTCAACAGATTGTTGTATTGTCTGTCTTCCGCTATTTCGAATCATGGTTGGAGAATACTAACTAGTTTAAAAGGACTTGCTCTTCCAGTCGGTCTTTCAGTTGCCGCTGCTCAATACTCAATGTATGATGTTAAAGGTGGTAATAGGGCTGTTATATTCGATAGATTATCAGGTGTGCAGCAAACCGTTATTGGAGAAGGTACTCATTTCTTAATTCCATGGTTACAAAAGGCAATTATATTTGATATTAGAACTAAACCAAAATCAATTACATCAACAACAGGTTCAAAGGATTTACAAAATGTTTCATTAACACTTAGAGTTTTACATAGACCCGATGTCTTGAAATTATCTACTATTTATCAAAGTTTAGGTTTGGATTATGATGAAAGAGTGTTACCTTCAATTGGTAATGAGGTTTTAAAATCCATCGTTGCTCAATTTGACGCTGCTGAATTGATCACTCAAAGAGAAGTTGTTTCTTCTAGAATCAGACAGGAATTATCAACCAGAGCTGGCGAATTCAATATCAAATTGGAAGATGTTTCAATAACTCATATGACTTTCGGAAGAGAATTCACTAAAGCTGTTGAACAAAAACAAATTGCTCAACAAGACGCTGAAAGAGCTAAGTTTTTAGTTGAAAAAGCTGAGCAAGAAAGACAAGCTTCCGTTATCAGAGCTGAAGGTGAAGCTGAAGCTGCTGAACATATTTCAAAAGCTTTGGATAAAGCTGGTGATGGGTTATTGTTGATCAGAAGATTAGAAGCTTCTAAGGAAATTGCAGCTACTTTAGCTTCAAGTCCAAATGTCTCTTATTTACCAAGCAATAAAGGTGCTGGTTCTGATGGCACAAACAATTCATTATTGTTTAATTTGGGTCGTTAAGATGTTGATTGATATTGTATATAATTAATAAATTTATGTAAATATTCTATTGTACTACAAAACTCCGAATTAATCCGACTAACCGCATTAGTGCCCACTCTTTCCTGAGAGAGAAACAACGTTTTGTAACATTGTCAGTGGAAAACAGTTTCTATAAGTTCTGTAATTATACTTAGTACTTACCAAAGAAAAGGTTGTACCAGGAGCCCTGAGCACTTATCCATTACTCGATTAGATAACAATTAAGACAAGTCTTACATAAGCTTTATTTTAACATTTTTTTGATTCGAATTTCGTTGTGTCTGCCGTCTAATATGTTGCAAGAAAATATAATACTCATAAAAGCCATATGACCCAACAGCATATATAAACATACTATGGCCAATTGGAAATCAGTTGCAACTGGAACTACCCCCTGCTGACCGGTGTGTGCGATGGTTGCAAGCTGCACAACAATTAATCACAATTAACTATGATTTAGTTATATGCTGTATACGCAGTGGGAAATTATCTTTTGCTAAAAATTAAATATATATATATCAATCCTACCTCCTCAATCGAATTGATGTTTCAAATATCCTTTCAGCCAATACCTCATATCACTTGAGTATCAACCAAGTAAACCAATATAAATCCATGGAAGAATACTGCAAGTGCTTCAAGTTGATACCTGGCTTGTCACAGGAATTCTAAGCCAAAATATTTTACTACATACCCAGGAATGATATCGTTAATTGCTTATATGTATGCAAGCATTTGAACCAGTGTGCCTCTGTTGCTCTTTACAAAGTTATCCATATTGTGTTGGCCGCACATACTCAAGATGATCTCAGATCCAATTTACACATGCCTTATCTTGATGATATTGACACCAGCTCAAAGTTACAAAAACTAGATGATGCCTTGGGTTTGAATGAAAGTTCAATAAGAAGACCAAGAACAACTGAAGTGCCCATGGAAAATCCAAAACATGAATTGTTTACTTCGAGGAGATTTTTGAGATGAATTGTCCACACATTCAAGAGCGACAGAAACTGACCACCCGTATGGCAAAGCCTATTTCGACAGAAAAAATATCCATCCAATTAGAGACTGTTCCAGTATCCTTCTGTTATTAAATACAATTTTGAATAATCCAGATGTTTCGAAATCAATACATTCATTCACTATTGAATCAACAGGTCGTTTCTTCTTCAAATATATGTGCTGAATTACTCAATTTTAGCAGCACTTTTGACCATAGGATATTGGAAATATTCGAAAAGCACAGTATCGTCAGTAAACTTATTAATTGTCGGTACCTAAGCCTACTAATTGAATTGATTCCCTGTTGTCCAATTGAAATAGAATCGCTAATGAATCATGGTGCTTTGAGATCATTTACATTGACCAATCATCCACTACTGCCAACGACTGTCACTCTGAGAATACTCTCTCAATTTGAAATAAGTTTACTAAATCATAAGATGTGTTCCGCCAAACTTAATGAAAATGATGTTTTCCAAGAAATATTATCACATCATAAGAAATCCAAATTAAAGTGGAAGATTATGAGTTCAATTCGTTTGACTATCATTCAAATGCATCTGAAAAACACGAAATGATCAAAACTGTTCATTATATCAATTTGAATGCAATCAGATTAACAAATTATCTAGGTATCGTTAGTAATAATCCAAATATTGATACAATATTTTTCAATGGATTTGACCAGTTAAATTATTATTGTAAATTTTTAATTGGTAATCCAATCTACCAACCTAATTATATGAAAAACGATGAACACAATCAATTTTTCCAGGATGAATTGAAGTATAGAGTCGAGAAATTACCATTGATATGTTCAAATATATTAGTGATTTTACAGAGAGATTGACCGAAGATGCACATTCAGGAGGATTCTTAAAATTAATTGGGTCGAATTCTGAACAAACTAGGTTATTGAAATCAATTAATGGCCCCAAGATATTCGTTCTTCACATTCATCAATTACCTATCTGAAAATTTTAACGGAATATCATCTGCAAAGAAAGAAAAGAGATTATTCACAGTTTCTAATCTAACTATAAATGCATTCCGTGAAGAGTTTATTGTCTCCATCATGCCTGACGGAAAGGTGATAACTATAAATCATTCATGGAAGATTTATCAAATTTAGAAATTGATAAATCTAAAATCAAAAGGCTAGAATATTCATGGATAAATCTAACTGATCTTTATAGAACACATGCAGTAAAGATATGTTTCAGCATATATAACAAAGATTTAGATACTGAACTAAACAGACCAGCTATAACTGCGCAAAGAGATAGATTTTCTGTATTACCTAGTTTTGGGCTACTGAGAAACGATGAAATGGATTACATATTTCATGAAGAAACTCTGGATGGTTCCGCAATTACCGTCTATGATGAATACTGTGGTTTGAATGAAGTTTTAATTAATCAAGATTTGGGTAAAATGCAAGAATGGATGAATTATCCATTCAAAAAGCCAAATTGATCAAAATATGATGATCATTATCTTTAAGTAAAATATGACTGGTATATTAAACTTGAAATGATGAATGCAATATCAAAAAAAGAAATGGAAATATATTCCGGTAGCTTAGCAGAGAAGGTACGTACAAAAGTCAGAGCATAACGTAAATATTAATCATGATTCATAAGCTATAAATTATAAGCCATCTAGTGTACAACTTATGTCAGTAGTCACTGGTCTTGGGTCTAATATGCGCCTGGCCATATATTGAGAATTGAATAAACATAAACATTCCAGTTACAACTAGTAACTATACGCCGCACGCGTATTGTTTATGCTTAGATATTAAAATTTAGCGATCCGTGTTTAGGTATCAACATTGGATGGCTCCATCGTTGGTTAATAGCTTTTTTGAGTTCATAAAACTCTTCTTAAGTTCTCTTTAAAATTGAGAGTCGAGACTATTCAGAAATCAGCGAGTACGTTTGAAGAGACATCGTATCCGTGCGCGTAAACCGTAAGCTAACTAATGCGAGGATAATACGACAAGTTAAAGTTAACTTTGTGCTTCAGCCCTGGGCCACTGGCGGCATTGGAGTTTGGCATGTTCAGCATTTTCCCTTGTTCCCTGGAAATATTATATTTGATTCGTGAATCAACTGATCTTTGTTTACGGTTCAATCTTCGAAGTATGAAATAGCTTAGAAGTTATAGTAGTAGAATCACTAGTCTACCCAATATTTGATGAAAAAGCCTTCGTCGAATAAGAGTCAAGAGCCAATGGCTTATTTAATAATACCAACTATTCAATTTTCAATTTTCCATCGAATTGAGTTAGTTGTCTACAGACAATACACGAATCCAATTTCATTATGGCCGAGAGCCGAGCGTTCAAGTAACTCTGCGCAGTCAATGTTACCCGCCAGAATCATAGTGTTACCCTAAATAGTTACTACTAACTAGTTACTACTAACTAGCAAGTGGTGAAGCCCTGCCCAGTGTGCCAATTACTTTTAGCCTTTAGTTTTCATTTTTTAGTTGCAAGTTTCATCCACAAGCTGAGGGTTGACTTGTAAAACAATAGTAGCATGATTATAACTTATCAATATATCATATAACTGTAACATAACTCTACGTCTATAAGCTATGATGAATACGGAAACTTGAAAGCCCCGTAATGTGAGTCGTGAAAGAGATACGACCATTGATCTTTATAGTTGATGTAACCTGAGACGTCGACTTTTGCTAATCGATCCGTGTTCTTTTCTCACAGAATAATACGGCTGATTCAAGTAGGAGAATTATATATGCTCCGAGTCCTGAGTCCTGATAGTTTCACAAGATTCCGGTTCAAGTCAGGAAAACTACAACTGGTTGATCCAAGCTAGACCTGTGAAGTTTGAACATATAAACCTTTAGTTAGTAGTTACTGGTATAGCTCAATGATGTGCTCCTTAAGACTCCCACCATCCACAGCAATCTGTCGCAGCGCACAGCAATCTTTAAGCCACAAGAGACAAATCAGCCGCTGCGCCTTTATACAATTCTATTTTTTGTTTTGTGTACCACACAATATCCGGGTAGCCCTGTACTATGTTTGTATGCCGTAGTTGTTTTTGTTAACTATGTGGAAAGTTACCGCCAGCGATCTACCGCTAAGTTAACAAATTCTCGATTTCATTGAAGAAATTCTGTGAATTTGGTGATACAAGATTTAATTAACTTTTTTTTGGTTTAAAGATTTGTCCTTTAACCGCCAGAGATTATACTCACATCTTTTCAGCTACTTCTCACATCAAAGGTACTGGAATAAACACACACATTGAAAGAGTCTGTTGAGCCCCCTGTGTACCCTGATTTCAAATCATCAAAATCAGCCAATATTAGCAATACTTGAATCAAATACTATATTTACAAAAAACTAGACGCTCATCAAAACAAAAAATTATCTTTGAGAAATCCAATACCATATATTCCTGAAAGCGCTGACTGAACAAGAAAAACAAGTGCTAAATTAATAATTCACATTGAAGAGAAGCAAAATTTTTATAAAAAATGGCAGCTTCAAGAAATTTAACACCTCATATAGAACAACATTCAGCTAACACTGATAATAATAGTAATGATAACCCAGTGAATCCATTCGTTGGGCCTGAAGAATCATCCTCTTTTGAATCAACTCAGTCTCCTGTTGATTCTCGTTCATCTGATGATTATGGTAAACCGTTTACAAATTATAATGGTTATTATTCCCAAAATGGTACTTCATCAAATCTTTTATCTCACACTTCATCAAACGTTTCAGGTTTAAATAACTCTCAATCAAATCTTATAGACACAGTTCATGAAAATGAATCAATAACAAATTTACAAGTTCCAGCGGAATATGATAGATATCCTTCATTAGGTGGTTCAAGAGTTGTCTCTTCAACTTCTTTGAATACTCAAAATTTCAATCAAAATGGTAGATCGAATACTCATTCAATGATTAGTGATAATTCCTCCATTAGTAATGGTTCAGCTAATCCTTTCTTACAAACTGCAGATTTCAGTCCTTTTGGTGGTTATCCTGCTTCTTCATTTCCCTTAAATATTGAAGAAAAGGAACCTGATGATTATTTACATAACCCTGATCCAATCGCTGATGCTGAATATGAAAAGAATAGATTTATGGATGACTTAAAACACATGGATAAAAGATCTCTTGGTGGTTTAATCGGGTTTGCTTGTTTATTATTAGGTGCTATTGCTATTTTTGTCATCTTACCTGTTTTAACTTACACTGGGGTTACAGATTATGGTCATCCAGAATCCTATGAAATCTTAACAAATTACAAATACCCAACTTTAGCTTCTATAAGAACTGATCTTGTTGATCCAGATACCCCATCCGATGCTTTCAGTAGACAAGCAAGAGATGGTTCATATTGGAAATTGGTTTTCTCTGATGAATTTAACGCTGAGGGTAGGACTTTCTATTCAGGTGATGATCAATTCTTTACTGCTCCTGATTTAAATTATGCTGCTACTCATGATTTGGAATGGTATGATCCAGATGCTGTCACTACAACAAATGGTACTTTACAGTTAAGAATGGATGCTTATAAGAACCATGACCTATTCTATAGATCAGGTATGCTTCAATCATGGAATCAATTGTGTTTTACTCAAGGTATTTTGGAAGTTTCTGCAAAATTACCAAATTATGGTAATGTTTCCGGTTTATGGCCAGGTTTATGGGCCATGGGTAATTTAGGTAGACCAGGTTATATGGCTTCCACAGAAGGTGTGTGGCCGTACACTTACGACTCTTGTGATGCAGGTATTACTCCAAATCAATCTTCTCCCGATGGAATTTCATATTTGCCAGGCCAGAGATTAAATGTCTGTACTTGCCCAGGTCAAGAGCATCCAAATAGAGGTACTGGTAGAGGTGCTCCAGAAATTGATGCATTAGAAGGTGAAGTTGATACAAATGTTAAAGTTGGTGTTGCTTCCCAATCAATGCAAATCGCCCCTATGGATATTTGGTATATGCCTGATTATAATTTCGTGGAAGTTTATAATGCTTCAATTACCAGTATGAATACTTATGCTGGTGGTCCATTTCAACAAGCTGTTTCTGCTACAACTACTTTGAATACTTCTTGGTACGAATATGGTGATACTGAACATCACTTTCAAAGATATGGGTTTGAATATTTAAATGATAATGATGATGGTTATCTTAGATGGTTTGTTGGTGAAGATCCAACTTTGACTGTTCACGCATATGCTTTATCTCCAATTGGTAATATTGGCTGGAGAAGAATTGCAAAGGAACCGATGTCATTAGTTTTAAATTTTGGTATTTCAAATAATTGGGCTTATATTGATTGGCCATCATTAAAATTCCCTGTTAATTTGAGAATTGATTATGTTAGAATTTATCAACCAAATGATTCAATTTCAGTTACTTGTGATCCTGAAGATTATCCTACATATGATTATATCCAAGCTCACTTGAATGCATATGAAGATGCCAATTTAACCTCTTGGGCTGGTGCTGGTTATACTATGCCTAAAAATAACTTAACAGGAGACTGTTAATTTAATCAAAAAATCTCCTTCCAAAAATGAAATAAAATATTTCATGTTTCTTTTCAACCAACCATTCAATGGTAAGAAAAGAAAATTCAACCAAGAAAATCAAGAAACAGCAAAACATCACTTATTGAATAACTGATCGAATGGAATTGAATATTGAAAGGAGAAAATGTGACTGTACAATATTCGTAACTGTGATTTAAATTGTTTTTCATTTTATTTTTATATATTAATCATTTTCAAAGTTTCAGTTATCTTTTTAATAAGATTTCTAATGGAATGATATCCCCTTGAGAAACATGATATATATTAAATGGGTTGTTTTTCTTTTCTGCATTTTTTTATTAGAATAAAATGGATCTCTCTTTATATTATTGTAGAGTTCAGTTTCAGATAAATATTGTACAAATACTAGTAATAAGTACTACTGATTAGAAAAAGGGAATTGACGGCTTAACTAGCATATTTTCTGGGATTTATTTGATCACAAATAAAACTTTGGTTCACATTAATATCATGACCTGCATATTACAATCGATCTAAATTTGCAGCATTTTATAATTCCGATACAAATAATTAGCGGACGATTTTCTAAATAACCCAATTGCAAGCAACTACAAGCCATTCATAGCTCATTTATTATAGCTGATTAAACATATTTCTTGATACACAACGTAGCATTGGTACCACCAAAACCAAAACTGTTACACAATGCATAATTTATCAATTTCTCCTTAGCTTCAAGTGGAACATAATCAAATATGAAATCATCAACGTTATCATTAGTATGGGACCCAGCGTTCTGCAAATTCAATGTTGGTGGGATGACGTTATTATACACTGATAATATCGTAAATATTGATTCAACTGCTCCAGCGGCACCTAACAAGTGTCCAATTGCGGATTTTGTAGAGGAAACGCAAAGATTTGGATTCTCTGTTGCAAATAGTCTTTTGATAGCTTGGTTTTCGGCTCTATCGCCAATAAGTGTTGATGTAGCATGTGCGTTGATGTAATCAATCTGTGAAGGTTTGATATTATGTTGCTTCAACGATGATTGCATCGCTCTCTTAGCACCATCTCCGTCTTCCTTTGGTGCAGTGATGTGGTTTGCATCTCCAGATAAACCGTAGCCAATGATCTCAGCGTATATCTTGGCACCACGGGCCAAAGCATGATCCAAATCTTCCAATACAACAATCCCGCTTCCTTCACTTAATACAAACCCATCACGATCCCTATCAAATGGTCTTGATGCTTGTGATGGATTATCGTTATACGTAGTAACTAATGATTTAGCTCTAGCGAAACCAGCTATAGCTAATGGATGGATCAGGGACTCAGAGGCACCTGCAACCATAACTTTAGCATAACCATCTTTAATGAATCTAGCAGCGTCTCCAATTGCATGCACACCGGTAGCACACGCAGTAGATACAGAGTGGTTTGGACCTTTGAGACCATGTTTAATCGATATATTCCCCGTCGCCATGTTCGTCAATAACCTAGGAATGAATAGTGGTTGAACTCTCTTGTATCCTTTTGTATGATATAATATTGAATTTTCATAGATATCTTCAAAACTGCCTACTCCGGATCCAACACACACACCAGTGTTTATCTGATCCTCCTCTGTCACAGGGGTCCAACCAGCATCCCGCAAAGCTTCACTAGCTGCACCCATAGCATACTGACTGAACGGAGCTAATCGTCTAACCTCCTTGGTGTCTAAATGATCATTGGGGTCCCATTTACCTTCAGATAACGGGCCTGGAGGAACTCTCCCAACAACTTGACATGGCAACTTGGAGAAATTCTCCTCATAATCTGGTAATTCTTTTGTGGATACAATTCCACTTTTCCCAGCGATAAGATTCTTCCATACTGTTTTAACACCAACTCCTAATGGTGTTACTAAACCTAAACCGGTAACAACAACTCTTGACATTGTAAATTTAGAAACGCAAATAGTGTTTACAATCAATTCTCAAGATTAGATTAATGAGAGAAAGATGGACAGCTTTTTATACAAAATTCATCACAAAATTGTGTGAATATTTGTAAATTGATGGAAATTTACACATTTTCATGAACCATTTTCCACATATGAAAAATATCCGGTTTAAATTTAAATCCGAGCAAAGATCTCATCGCTTATGTAATTTATTAGATAATATTTTGAGCCGCATTTTTTTTTTCAAGTTTTTTATTTTTTTTTTATCAGAATTTTTTTTATTTTTTTAAGGAATTTTCATTGAATTTCAACCAAGTTTTTATTACACAACTTTCACAGCCAAAATACACAATTTCAGGACATGGGTGGATCGCAGCTTAAACAGTTGAAAGCCACATTGAAGGCACATGGGTTGACGGGCCAGACCAACGTCAAGAAGAAGGGGAAGAAATCAAAGGCTCCATCAGAAACTAGAAAAGATGATCATCTCAAACTTATTCAGAATATCAGAGAACAATTCAATCCTTTTGATATCAAGGTTAACAAGAACAAACGTGAAGATGCCGGTTTTGTTAAAGGTTCCGTTGGGAAGCCTGGAATCTCTAAACAAATTGGTGAAGATCAAAGAAAACAAGAGTATGAATCTAGGAAGAAAAGACATAATAAAGTTGGTGGTGTGGTTGATAGACGTTTCGGTGAACATAATAATCAAATGACTCCCGAGGAAAAAATGTTGGAGCGTTTCACAAGAGAAAGACAATCTCAATCCTCAAGATCTAACTTATATAATTTAGAAGATGAATCTGATAATGACATGTTAACTCATTATGGGAAATCTTTATCATTGAATGATGATTTTGATGATGGTGATTTGGGTCTTCTTGAAGATGACGATGCTATTTTCACAAAGAAAAGGTCTTTTGATGACAACGAGCCCGTTGAAGGTGAAGCTCCAAGAAAGAAGACTAAAGCTGAAGTAATGAAAGAAGTCATGGCGAAATCTAAATTCTATAAACATCAACGTCAACAATTACAAGAACAAACCGAATCTAAAGTCATGGATTTGGATGATGAATTTGGTGATATCATGCAAGCTTTACAAACGGTACCTCAAGTTAAACCACAATTCGTCAAAAAATCAGAACAAGATATTCAATATGATACAGCTGTTAAAGAATTAGCTCTTGATAGACGTGCAGCACCAGCAGATAGAACAAAAACTGATGAAGAAATCAACAAGGAACGTGAAGAACATCAAAAGAAATTGGAAGAAGCTAGATTACGTCGTATGAATAATATGAGTGATGATGAACGTAATCCGGAAGCTGATGATTTGGACGAGTTCTGGGAAGGTAGCGAAGAAGAAGAAGGTTTTGCTGTCGATGGTGAAGAAGTTGAAGGCAGTGAAGAAGCTGAAGGATCTGATTTAGAAGATGGCGAAACTTCACCTGCAAAAGAACCTGGGTTTGGCCGTACTTTGATCAAGAAACCAAGTGGATATGTTAGATGTCCAGAAAGCCATGAACAATTTTTACAGGACTTAGAAAATATCGAGTTCTCAAAACAACCACAATACGTTTCTAAAGTTATAGAACACTATAATCCAAAATTAGCTGCTGGAAACAAGGAAAAAATTGGTGTTTTCGCTAAAGTCTTATTGAACCACATTTTGCATTTAGCTGATACTGATTACGAAGATAACAAAGAGTTCAACACAGTTCAAGAGAAATTGATAACTCAATTAAGAGAATTATCTGAGAAATACAATGAACCATTGGTTGAAGAATTCAGATCTAAAATTGAAGAAATACAAAAAAGAATCGTCCAGACTCAATCTGGCGAAGCTGATTCATATCCATTAACATCTGATCTTGTTTTCTACTCTTTAGTTGGTATGATTTTCTCAACATCTGATCATTATCATCTTGTGGTGACTCCAACTATAATATTGATGGGTGAATCTTTAGAACAGACAAAATTAGATTCTGTTAAAGCTATATTTAGTGGATGTTTCATAACTGATATGTTCTTACAATATCACAGAATCTCAAAAAGATACACACCTGAAGTCACATCATTCTTGGAAAAATCGTTATTGGCATTGATCCCAGAGCCAAGTAAGATTGAATCACAATACTTAACTACCACTAACGAGCCAAGGGAAACAAACTTATCATTATCATCAAAGGACAAAATCACAATAACAGAATCAAAATTATCATTAAGGGAGTTGAACTCTGAGCCCAACGCTAACATGAAGGCCAAATTGGTGTTGAAAATCTTACAATTGGTTGAAAAATCCATAAACATCTGGAAGGAAAAAGCTGCCTTTATTGAAATCTCCCAATCATTCATGGCGTTGTTGAAGCACTTGATTAAATACTATGCTAATGTTGCGTTAGTATCATCAATCTTGGCAAAATTAATCAATCTTAACAAAATCTTGAGTATCGATCACAAGCCATTGATGTTACAAAAACATAAACCTTTGGCAATTGCTACGTTTGCTCCTAAATTCGAAGAGAACTTCAACCCAGATAAGAAATCTTATGATCCAAATAGAGATAGACAAGAAGTCAGCAAATTGAAAGCAGAGATCAAGAAGGAAAGAAAATTCACTATGCGTGAAATTAGAAAAGATACTAAATTCAATGCTAGAGAACAAATCAAAGAGAAGAAAGTTGCATATAAAGAATACCATGGTAAAATGGCCAATATTGTTAACGTTATTTCTACTACTGAAGGTGCTGAAAAGAACTTGTATGAAAAGGAGAAGAAACAACGTTCAAAGAAATAAATAAGCCAATGAAAAAGTTGTGTGATAGTCAATATAATGAATTTAATAATTGATTATCCTATGTAACCATGTAGAAAAAACAGAACCTAATGAATTGAAGAAAAAAAAACCGACCAGTACGAAAAAGACCAATACAAAAATTATATAAATAAATATACCAAAAATAAATAATCAACGGCCTATATCCGCATGCTTGTAAAATTGATTCAATAAACCTAATACTCCTCCTGTTTGCGCTTCATCATCTTCTTTTGTGGAATCGTCAAATTTATAGTTCACCTGGAAAGATTCACCCAACGAGCTATTCACCTGGGAATGATTATTTTTCTTATCTAAATAAATTGAGTTTATCGGAGTGTGATTTTGATTTTGGTTCTGATTCTGATCTGAGAATGGTTTTGGTTGCCATTTGGAATTCAACATGCTTTCAGGATAAATTGAGTTATTCAAGTTATTCCTTTGTCTTAATTGAGTTTGTAATTGTGAATTTTGTAAGTGTTGTTGATTTTGGTATTGCTGTTGATTATTTTGAATCTTTTGTTGAAGACTCTGGTTTTCATTTTGTCCATAACTTTCCATAAAGTATAAATACGATTTGATCATTTTATCATCATGATAATAATTTTCTCTTAATCCATCATCCGTTGGTCTTACCAGCTTGTTGAATTTAAGTTTATTTTTCTTCTCAAAATTAAACATTGCAAATGTACAAACATAACCTAATCCATCAACATGAATAGAAAACTCCCTAAAGAAATCAATAATCTTTGTTGAATTTTGTGATAGCTTGAACCATAATATAAACGGAGTTAATATCAAGCTTGCCAACTCATTAAATAAAACTAATATTCTTAAATTGAAGATTTTACAAAACTCAAACTTAACTTCCTCAGTATGAAGTTTCCCCTCCCACTCATTAGGTAAATAATGAGTAAATTGTGACAAATATCTAATACTAGCTTCTGGATCAAAAACCAAATTCTCTTCAGGCAATGAACTTCTAGCTAATGCCCATATAGTACCAAATATACTAATATAAAATAAGACGGTTCTATCTTTTGTAATTTCAAAATTTAAGAAATTTTCAGGATCAAAGATTGAGTATATCCCCAACACACTAGCAAATGAACCACTTATAAAGGAAATAAACTTCAACAATATGTTTTTCTTAAAATTTGGGAATTGATCAACATAATTAGTTGCAGCAGGAACACTTAAATTCAATCTTTTTTGAAACAAATGATATAATTCATTAAACTCTCTTAATTTCCATTCTGCTAATGGTGTATATTGCCTTGATGATATTAATGATGGTTTGGACTTGTACTCATTGAAATATCTGAAAAAATAAAGTAATATGAAATAAGTTACTATGAATGGCGATAAGAATAAATTAAGTATACCAGCCAACATGAACCTTTTACGTAATTCCAATGATAGTTTGTTTCTATATTGTTCTTTTAAAAACATTGATTTTATTTGTCCTTGTTCATTGAATATGAAATTCAAGATACATAAATTTAAATTCCACTCTAAAGTTTTAGTTAAAATTTGGACCTTTGATCCAATTATTGGAATTGGTAATGATAAATCTAGGATTTTTTTATTAAATAATGCAATCATGTAATTTTCTTTCCTCATTATTCTATTTGCTATATTTAAAGCATCAATCTTAACTTTTGATGTGGGCTTGTTGGATGAATTAAAATTATTATTTGAAGTTAATGCATTTTGTTGTTTCAAATTTATAATCTTTCCAACTATTGATTGCCATGATATTGTTTGTAATTCATCATCCTTTATACCTAACAAGCAATTATAGAAATTCTTTATTTCTATTAATTTAAGACATTCGTAATATAATTGTATAATTCTTAACACAAGATAAGCGCCAACACCGAAGAATAAGAATTTCTTGCCAAAAGATATATTGGTAAAACATTTATCAACTTTAACATCACCAAGCTTATTAGAATGAGGTATCTTGGTGAAATCAATACACAAGGTGAGATAACTTGAAAACCATATGACGAATAGCAAAGTTAACAAATCAATAACTCTTGATATCAAGATGATCTGGAACCCATTGCCAAGATAATAATTATAAAGGTCTTGTAGGAAAATATCAAGATTCTCTATATTTGCCCATAGCCATAAAGCTCTCTCCCTGTTATTCAATCTGAACTTGAAATTTGATTTTGATTTAGGTTGCTTTGGTTTTTTAAAAGATTCGTATGTAGGTAATTGATTTTTGATGAATGTATTGTTTTTGATATTGTTAATCTTGTTTAATAGTTTACCTTGTATATCAAACTCATTAATTTTTGGTGTGTTTGGTACAGCTGAAGCATCTGGAATATTGCTAAGATGTGGAGGAGACGGCGACTCTTGGTTTTTCTGATTGAGTAGCAACGATTCAGGATCAAAATCACTCTCTTCAAATGAGTCATTCAACTCATCGATTTCACTTAGATTGGATACAATTTTTCTCAGCTTCTTATTTGCAGCAGCGCTTGAATTTGGAATTGCAGAGTTTATCGAATCAATAGAGTTCATTGGATTGTAGCTTGTGCTCTGGTTCTTGTGTAGGTCATTGAACAAGTTTTCATCGATATCACTATCATAGTCAGATTCTGAATCCACTAAAGATTTTTGCTGAGACTTTTGCTTCAAATTCTTGTTAATGGCAACCTCACTCATCTCATTCATCTCGATGTCTTTATCTGGTCCATCACGAGTTGTGGTCTCTTCTTGATCGTTGCCAAAGCCGATCATGTTGTCCCCGTAACCCGCCTGGGTGTATACTGAGTTCATTCCAAATATTCTGGATAGAAAAGTATCATTGTTGTTTTCTGACATCTTTCATTTGTGAGCGATAAGAACTGATTGTGGTGTGATAAACTTTTGCTTTTTTTTTTTTTCGAGCGCGCTGTATGAGAATTTCTCTCTTAGAGCTGTCACCAGGTGTGTCCAACGGCTTGAGCAGTATGGAAATAAGGAATCAGCAAGAGGTTTCAAGCAGCTTTATCGCGGTGGCGTGTGGGATTGAGCTTTGTTGGCGTTTCAATTCACATAAATATTGATTAAATTCTCAAAAATAAAAATCGCAAAAAATCCGGTTTGATTAGGCAGAATTGGCGATTGCGAACTGAGGATTCCACGATTTGGCAATATGAACTTTGGAATCACTTTCTCGAAGCAATTCTGAATTGGTGAATTTGTTGTATTTTATACAATTTGTACGATTTCTGGCACTGTCTTTTAGCGTGGTGATTAGTGGAGTGATAATCCAATTGGTTGGATTGTGCTGCAGGCTAAACTGGAGCGCCATTTCCAGCTGCAGCCAATATATTTTCTCGAGTTTATACACAACAACGTTCCATAGTGGCTGCAAATTATTGAATGGAAACACCAACTACAAAGGAATATCTGGTACTGAATACAGGTTAAACTAACTTGTATAGATTAAACTCGATACTCTAACTTTAAACTTACATGCCTAGATACATTACAAATCTAAGTAAATTTCAAATTACTCTCACAATAACCACTCACCTGAAGCTGGATCAAGCTTGATGGTATCGTGAGAAAATCCAGAACAACGCAACACCGAAGGCTTGGTAACACAATCAAACACAACACCTGTGTTGGCATCCCATTCTTTAAACACACGGAAATCATCAAACTTCTCCCATCCATCTTCTATCTCAAGCTTCTGACTCTTGGTATTCAACGTAATCTCTCTATATGAATTATCCTTCACCTTATAAAAGTACACTGACGTAAACACTTGCAATGTGTTTCCCTTATTAACATTACAGGTTTGTGTATCACTGATGGAGATTCCAAAAGTTACAGTTTTCCCGAGATTAACAGTTGTAAGAGGGATCATCAACATTAAACTTGACAAATCAATAGAAATACCTTCAGTACGGGAAATTGAAAGGGATTTTGTAACTGCAACGGCGATACTGCCCCCGTCTCCATATAAAGATGAGAAACATTCAGTAACTGGTAATGACGGTCCCATTTCTTCTTGCTTCGAACCATATTTGATCTCTCTCAACTGCATTGTATCTTTCTTTTTTTCCTCGGCTTTACTATTTGTGATAACAGTATCAGTATCCAAAATCTTGATAACAACATCAGTATCTTTATTCTTATTCTTCATCAATTTAGGAAATTTTTGTGTAAATTCTTTATGATTCTTGAATGAAAAAATTTGAGCATTTTGGAAATCATTTTGTAATTTTATACTGTGTTCATCTGAACCAAGAATCGAAAAATTTCTTGTGGAATTGAATGAGTTTGGCTCAATTATGTGAGTGTTATTTGTATAAACAGTTGTGCGAAATTTATAAGGAGCTGCAAACACACTTGTTATGGCTACTAAGACTCTTGTTATCGTTGATAATTTCATATTTGATTTGATTTGATTTGATTTTTTTTTTTTTTTTTGGTTAAAATTTGTAAATGATTTAACGATATAAGTGAATATAGTTCAAAGTTCAAAGCACACATTTCTCTTGAGATACTTTTATATCTAGTTCAATATTCCACTTTAGTTTCTGGCAGAATGGATCAGACGGAGAGCAGAAACCACTTTCCTACCACTTCCATCTTATTTATTATGGAGGAAATTCATTGAAATTTGATACAAGAAACAAGCTTCAAAAAAGCCTTCAAGCTAGTAATCAACATCAAAACAAACACATTGGCGCATATTAGAACACATCACAGACGAAACGTTTCTTTATCGTGAGAACATAAAATTACTCTTTATTTTGAAATCTGCTGATGGAGTTTACAATTTTCTCTCTATGGTATAAATCAATGGTTATGAGCATAATCCGAGCATGGATCCACTGAAAAGTTTACCAGAAATGCAGAAAAATATCTAGACTTCACATATGTTTTCTGGTCAGTCAGTTAAAAGAACGGGTATAGATAAATCATGAATACTTTATTATTTAATATTAAAACACGGTTCAAGTGCACACTTATACTATCAACATGAATTTTTCCAAATTTTCAATCATTGCTTTGATACTCCTAATCGTTCAATGTATACCAGTGGATTACACAAATTATACAATTTCAAATGTCACATACACTCAAATAGACAATTCTTTAATCACCATACCGAATGAAAACCCACCAATATTGAGAACTTTCAAAAATATCAAAATTATGGCATCTCAGTCCATGATACAACAGAGATTTTTAAATAATAATAAGAATGTCGCTGTTTTTTTCTCAGAGACAAATACTTACCTTGTTCCTGATGCCAAATTGAAGAATCAGTTTTGGGAAGTCCAATATGGCTCTGCTGAATTTGGTAGTACTCCAGCTATACCAGCTACTCCATGTTTCAACAATGAGCGTGGTCAAGGTGGTTCGTTACAACTATCGTATACCATGACAGTTACAGAGGGTGCTCATTTTGATACTAGTCTTTCTCTTGGTATTTCTGTGTTTACGTTTGGATTGGGTACATCAACGTCTGCATCGAAGACTATTGGGTACGCTGGATCACATACTTGTAACATTGTTGATGGGGACAAGCTTGGAAGATTGTATGTTTCTATTGGGTTGGTTAAATCTGAAGGTGGATCCAAGAGAAGAGTTTATTATTCTACTTTTGGCGGGTTGAGTTATGATGATGAGTATGTTGCTATGGATAATATTATTTTGTTTAATCCTTTGGCTCCTGTTGTCAGTTGCGTGACAAAGGGTCATGTTGAGTGTTCCAAAGAAATTGGTAAATGGTCTGCTGAAGATTCTGTTTTTAATTAAATTTATATGTTCTAGATCTACTTCTATTGTGCTTATTTTTTTGTGATTTCAAAGTATATTACATTTATGTTTTAGCTGTATTTAAATTTTAGTCTTGACTATTATCTATAAAGATAAAATACACTTGTACCCAAATTAGGAATGCAACGTATTTATTACATAATGCCTGCCAAAGCAGAAAACCAGTCACGCAAAGTAATCACCAAATACAGAAGATATCGAGCCCTAAGCGGAAACTAACTGTAAAGTGCAAACCCTAATACGCCTCCACACGACCACTCAAACGAATTTCCAATAAAGAAAAATTCGCGAAATTCAACTTGGAAAAAAGTGTGCGAAACCCCAATTGAGCTTGACACACAACGAAAACTTTCCAAATTGGCAGAAGATTGAAAAAAGATACAACTGTTAAACGCTGAATTACTATACCGATTACACATAAATCAGATTATATCAAAATGGAAAACGATAGAGGTCAATTAGTGAGTATCTGTTGGGGGAAGGGGCCGGCAGGCAGGCAGGCCGGCAGGCAGGCTGTCAGGATTGTTGATTCGTGAGCAGACTGATCAGAGAATGAATGATAGTTTATTGAAATAAGAGTATGATGAATCATGAATAAAAATTAGTGAATATAAACATCTAAAGATGAATAGGAAAGGAAGCGTGGAAAGATAATAATATAAAGATAACCGCAAATGGAAATAGTTGTATCCCAAAAAACTTCATGATGAGAGTGCAACCCAGACACTGATCAAGGAGCTCACGAATCCAATAAAACATGAATGAATATAATAAAATACTAACAACTATAGGTCGAACTTTACGTTCCAAGAAAATGTTCAGCCACCAACAGAATCATCAAGGCTAAAGATCATGCTTCAGTTCAAATCAACATTGCCAATGTTGATGCTGATGGGAAAGCTATCCAAGGTTCAAACACCACATATGCTTTGTCCGGTTACATTAGATCAAGAGGTGAAGCTGATGATTCATTAAACAGATTAGCTCAACAAGATGGTTTATTGAAAAACGTTTGGTCTTACTCCCGTTAAGTTTGCTTTATAATTAATAAATAAAACTGTATATTTATTTACTGTATTTTTTTCATTGATGAAGAGAAAGTGTGTAGCAGATCTTTATCTTGAACAGATCTTTTTCTCTGATTTTTTCTTCTCCATCTCCATCTGCTATAACCCAGGTACAAATCAGCACTCTTTCCGGGTTGCTGTTTGAACTTTGGAGGATTTTGACCAGATTGAGTTTGTGTCGTAAATCGATTCCCGGAAGAAGCATCGAAAATTGGTTCCATTTCCAAGAATTCACCAAATCGTATGTCAAAAGAGACCACCGAGAGTCCATCGCAAACTACGTTGAATTGCAGCCAATAAGCTGCCACAACAGACGTTTCCAGCCATTCGCAGCTCCATGACGGCAACAAATTCGTCGTGGAAAAATGGTTGAGGCTCATTCTCCCGTTTTGGTATAAGCTCAGTTAGTGTATAAAAATTACATAATTTCCTTCCTCCACGGAGCAGTACGCACCCAATTGCTAATTACAGCTATAAATAACAATCACTTCTTTCTACAAGAATGGGAACTTCTTCACCAGTTCCAGTTCCAGTTCCCGTTCCCGTTCCACGATGCCCCAAGACGCGATAGTTACGTTACTTTACAACGATTCATATCTCCCTGGAGCATTGACATTTGCAATCTCCATCAACAAGTTGCGTTCTGGTTCCAGTTTCAGCTCCTCTATCAAGCTATGCGTGTTGTTGGACCCACAGGAATTCACAGAGTACCAGCTTCTCTTGGTGTCGGAGCTTTACGATGCTGTTATCCCTACAAACATGATTGAGAACCATAATATGGGCAACTTTGGCTGCTTGGACAGACCTGAACTCAACAAGACATACACCAAGATCCAACTATGGAGTTTATTCCAATTCGACAAAGTGTTGTACGTGGATTGTGATACTTTGCCATTGAGCACTGATATCCTCAGATTGTTTAACGTGGAGTTTGACACGGACCAGATATTGGCTTCTCCAGATATAGGGTTCCCAGATTGTTTCAATTCAGGTTTATTCATGTTGAAGCCCTCTGGTGACACATACACGAGACTAGTCAACTACAATGGCTCGTTCGATGGGTGCGATCAAGGTTTGCTAAACCAGTTCTTCAATCCAAACCCAGATTGGGTAGGTGCTTCTGCTATTAACGGTAAGAGCGACGTTAGCAAATGGATTAAATTACCATTTCTCTACAACGTTACTCCTTCTGCAAACTACCAGTACCTCCCAGCATTGAATTATTACGGCGACCAGATTAAATTATTCCATTTCATAGGTAAAGAGAAACCATGGTTTAGTAATTCAAACGATAAGTGGACTAGAGAGTGGTGGGATTGTTTCAATGGTTATTATGGGTATACTTCCGGAGATGAAAAATTGCATATGGATGATGTATTATACTGGGAAAGACGTCCGGTGTATAAAGAAGAAGAAGAAGAAGAAGAAGAAGAAGAAGAAGATACTACCAATCAACTGGATTACATGGAGTATATATTCAAAGAACCACAAGCTGGTCAACCTGTTGTTGAAGAATCTGGTTACAGAGGTGTATCAGATATTACAGCTGCACCTCCAGATCCGACAATATTATGCTCACCAGAATTCTATAAAGATTTCAAGTCCATTGAGCCACATGATTACGATGCCAAACAGCAACAGAATAATAAAATAGAGATTGAATTTGTCAAGATTGATAATCAATGGGATCAATTGGATGGAAAATTTGAAATCGAACAGGAAAACAACGAGGATATACAATACGAAGAGGAAATCAATGCTATTTTGGATGAAGAAGAAGACGAAAGAACAGAAATCACCCGTGAAGAGGAAAATGAACAAACTGTTGAAACTGTGGAAGAATGCAAATTTAAACAAGATGCAGAAATCAAACCATTAATCCAGCCTATTTTCCCCTGGGAGTTCAAAGAAAGACCTCCTCCAGAAAGAACTTTTGACAACCTGTTCAACTTCAGCTTCAAGAACGAGTTGTGGGACGCGTATTTGAAAGAAGTCATCGACACCTCTGATAAGGCATACAAGTACCACGATGGTGATGAAAGTGATGAAAGTGATGCTGTGGTTGTGGATCTCTTAGCAGACGCACAGGTGCTTTAAACACACCTGGGAAAAGAAAAAAAAGGGGCTCCACGCTTTCTCTGGACTCTCTCTCCACACGGTGTGTAGACAGGCCAATACACACACACATACACACACTTTGCATAACACAAAAACTGTAGTTGTTTGTCATCTGTTTTCTGTATACTGTTTTGCGACAACTTACCCGGCCCGCTCAGCGGCTGGAAATTGTTTCAGTTTCAATTTTTATTTCAATAAAAAAATTTTCCATTAATTTTCTTCCTCCTTGAAAAAAAAACAACGTGAAAACACTTTTTAATTTATTTAATTTATTTAATAAGAAGACTTTGCAAAATGGCTTCTGACGGAATTACTGAAATTGATTCTAATTTGATCGAATCAAATTACGACAATCTTGTTTACACTTTTGATGAATTGAACTTGAAACCAGAAATCTTGAGAGGTGAGTTTTCAGTTTTTATTTTGGTTGTTCATATCTCGTCCGTTTGGCGTTGCTATTTACCGCTGCAAAATGAGTTTGAGTTGATTGATTGCTGTTTCTTCTTCAAAAGAGATTTTAGTTTGATCTCGGATCAGAAAATATTCTACATCTCCAGATTGCGTAGAACCATTGCAGAAAATAAAATAACAATTTCAAATAACTAACAATAAACAGGTATCTTTGGTTATGGTTACGAAAACCCATCTGCTATTCAACAACGTGCCATCTTACCAATCACTGAAGGTCGTGATGTTTTAGCTCAAGCTCAATCAGGTACTGGTAAAACTGCCACTTTCACCATTTCTGCTTTACAAAGAATTGATGCTAAGGAACAAGCCACCCAAGCTTTAATCTTGGCTCCAACCAGAGAATTAGCTTTACAAATTCAAAAAGTTGTTTTAGCTATTGGTTTACATTTAGAAGTCACCGTCCATGCTTCAATTGGTGGTACTTCCATGAAAGAAGATATCGAAGCTTTCAAATCAGGTGTTCAAATCGTTGTTGGTACTCCAGGTAGAGTTTACGATATGATTGACCGTCGTTTCTTCAGAACTGATAAAATCAAGATGTTCATTTTAGATGAAGCTGATGAAATGTTATCTTCAGGTTTCAAAGAACAAATTTATAATATTTTCCGTTTATTACCACAAACCACTCAAGTTGTCTTATTATCTGCTACTATGCCAAAAGATGTCTTGGAAGTTACCACCAAATTCATGAACAACCCAGTTAGAATCTTGGTTCAAAAAGATGAATTAACCTTGGAAGGTATTAAACAATTCTACGTCAACGTTGATGAAGAAGTTTTCAAATTCGATTGTTTATGTGATTTATATGATTCAATTTCAGTTACTCAAGCTGTTATCTTCTGTAACACCAGAAGAAAGGTTGAATTTTTAACTGAACAATTAACTGCACAAAAGTTTACTGTTTCAGCTATCCATTCTGAATTATCTCAAAAGGAAAGAGATACTATTATGCAAGAATTCAGAACTGGTTCTTCAAGAATCTTAATCTCTACTGATTTATTAGCTAGAGGTATTGATGTCCAACAAGTTTCTTTGGTTATCAATTACGATTTACCATCAAATAAAGAAAACTATATCCATAGAATTGGTAGAGGTGGTCGTTTTGGTAGAAAAGGTGTTGCTATCAACTTTGTTACTAACAAAGATGTCGGTATGATGAGAGAAATTGAACAATTTTACTCTACTCAAATCGAAGAAATGCCAGCTGATATTGGTAACTTATTTGTTTAGATTGATTTAATTATTTAAGTTTAATCATTATCTTTCTCATCTGTTTTGAAGCTTTTTTTTCGTAATTTTATTTAGTTTAACCATAATTTGGAAGGGAAAAAGAGATATATGAATATTTCATTTTAAATTTTTTTTTTTTTTTTTGTAATTTACTCAATTAAAACATTTATTAATTAATTATAATTTTATTCATCAGATAATGGTTGAAGTTTACCTGGTTCCTTACTATCACCACTAACACCAATAATAACAATTTTTTCAATCAATGTATGGAAATCATCATCTTCACCATCAAAGAATAAATTCAAAGAATTACATTTTTGAAATCTAACGTATTTGAATTTACACTCATACCAACCATTTGAATCAATTTTCGTGAATTCAATAGATTCTTTATGTGGAGCATTTTCATCAGAAGTAGCATTATCAAACGATATCATTGATAAGTTTTGAGACCATGCCTTGATTAAATTTGGTTTTTGGGTTTCTTCCAATAATTCCTCTTCATCTAATTCTAAATCTAATTTCTTTAATGATTCAATTGTGTTTGAATCATGTAGTTTCAATAAGATAGAGTAAACTTTGGAAATGTTCTTGAATGGGACATAGAATATCAATTGAGAGTCTGAATCTGAGATAACAGTGGAATTCTTGGATACTTCCAATCTGAATAAATCTTTGATATCTGATTTCGTTAATGATAAACTATTCATAGCTTCAAACTCACCAAAATGAATAGAATCATTCAATATTTCAAACCCATTTGGAATATATTTGGCAAACTGGCTATATGAACTGATAGATGAAGACACATCCAAACCTTTTCTTGTGGATTTTGATTTCAAACTCAATTCAACAATCAATTTTGTTAAATCTTCCACACTTGCACCTGTAACTCTCTTAGTTTCAACAGCTTTATGGAATCCAATGAACGTGGGGACAGATGTTATCCCGTACTTAGCAGCAATGGCTTGATTGGAATCAAGATCAATCTTGACGATTTCAACATTCTTATATTTCTCATACAACGCTTCCACAACTGGTTTGATGGCTTGACAAGGACCACACCAACTAGCAGTGAAATAAGTTAAAACCAAATCATTATTTCCAAGATATTTATCCAATTCAGCTTGATTTTTAACAAATTGAATACCAGACATCTCTAAATCAGTCACAATTGTTTTCTTGAATAAACCTTTTTTTTATGGTGGTTTCTTTTCTGATTTTTTGCCTCCAAAAATTATATAAAATTAAATTAGATTAATTAGGGAAAAATAAAATTAAAATAAAATAAAATAGATCGAGTTCATCACGTGCGATTCAAGGTAAAATAAACTACAATTATCTTATCAAAAAAGTCATAAACAACATGAATTGTCCTATTATTCTGTTATAATAGTGTGTGATTGAGTTGAGAAGTTCACAACGGATCAAAAAAACCATCAATGTGAACAAAAAAAATATTAGAAACAAACATAAACCCCCAAAATGCAGCACCAACCGTACCCGTGAAATTTTTAATAAACATGTCCAATACAAGAACCTAAACTCCAGCAGCAGCCCCATAGTTAGTCTGTATCTCATCAACTAAAGAGTTTCTCCGATTGACCTTGAAGACTTCATAGAACCTGATTTTAGCTGTAATCGTGTTTCCTTGATACCCATCGATTTCCGAGTAGTCCTGAGAGTCCTGTGTCATTGCAAAAGTATCCCCAGTATCATCCTTCTGGTTGAAGTTTATTTGATGCGCCATAAGCTGTAAGAAAAGCACTGTGAAATCCATCAAAATCAATGGCCATACACTGTCTAGTGGTCTTTGGCCAATGAAACTTATGGTAGGACCACCATAAAGGTACCCGTCTTCATATGACCTGGGAGCAGTAGCACCCAAGACCAAATGGATGAAAATGGTTAGGGAGTTGATTGTGAACGTAGCTTTCAAGAAATCCCGTTCATGGAGGAATAATGCGTCTTCCAAAGTCTGCGGTAAGTTCATATTGCTTGTGAATTGAGGGATGCATCGGAGCATTAAGCCTGTAAAGCTGCAATCGTACATGTAGATGATCAATATCACCATGTAGCCCATCGCATCCAACTTTGCAACCAAGTCTTTGTGGAAAAAAAACCTTCTCTTCTTTAATGTCCTGATGTTGTTGATTGTCACCTCATTAAGCGAACCAGGCGACGCAATTGCACCGTTGTTTCTCGAGGACGTAGCCAGCTCCTCCTCAGAACCAGCTACTCCAGCCAGTGGGAACGCTCCAGGAATGTTCATTGTATATGGCAAACAGCAGCGTTAAACTTGTTTTATCCGTCTCCTTTTATCGGCGGCAACTTTTCTTGATAAAAAATTGTGTCAAAAAAAAAAAAACAATTTTGAGCCCGGATTAACGCTGCACACGTGACCTACCATAAAATGTTGCCTTCCGAGCGGTTAACTTTTGAAAAACAATTTTTGTCATTTTGTTCTTAAAATCTGGTGGAAATGGAATAAAAGTTGACAAATCAGAACTTTTCCTTCTTTCTGCAGATTTCATCGCTTCTTTCCTCTGGACAAACTGGCTGAACTCTCACAGTCTACAAAGTACGTACCTTTCTTCGCCTGGAGTCCTGCTGAGCGTCCCGCCAGCCCAGTGCTCTCCAGCCTCTAAAGAGCATGTGGAAAATTCCCAGCGGTTAACTAACTCATTTTAGATCTTATACAAAATGCTACCAAGGTCCATACTCAAAAGCAGCGCTAGAAGCATTGCTACTTTGAACAAGACCTCCTTGGCCAGAGCGTCATTGTCAAATCACATTGTGCCATTGACCTTGACCATCAGATTCAACTCAACAAGTAATAAACCAGCACAAGATAAATTGGATAAACTGGATAATTCTGCTAAAATTGACTTGGCCAATGCTGAAACTAAAACTGCTTCATCTTCTGCTGTCCCAGTAGCTGCTGATAAGCCTAAGAAATCTCTCAAAGAAAAAATCATGCATGAAGTTCACCATTATTGGGACGGTACTAAATTATTAGGGTATGAAATTAAAGTGTCAACGAAATTAATGTTAAAGTTGATGGCCGGTTATGAATTGAGTAGAAGAGAAGGTAACCAATTGCAAAGAACCTTGATTGATCTTGCTAGATTGTTACCTTTCTCATTATTCGTTTTAGTTCCATTTGCTGAATTATTATTACCAATTGCCTTGAAGATTTTCCCAAATTTATTACCATCAACTTATGAATCAACAGATGATAAAACCAAGAAAAGAAATAAATTATCAAAGACAAGAGTTACCGCTTCCCAATATATTCAAAAGACAATTGAAGAAAGTGGTATGAAATTACCTAAGAAAATCACTGAATCTGAAAAAGAATCCTTTGTGAGTTTTTTCAATATCATCAGTCTTGGTAAAAACCCTTCAAGAGAACATATTGTCACCGTTGCTAGATTGTTCAAGAATGATCAAGTTTTAGATAACTTATCAAGACCTCAATTAGTCGCCATGTCAAAATATATGAATTTAAGACCATTTGGTACTGATTCTATCTTGAGATACCAAATCAGATACAGATTATTGAACATCATCAAGGATGATAAGGCTATTGATTACGAAGGTGTTGAATCCTTAACTATTCCAGAATTACAATTAGCTTGTTCTCAAAGAGGTATTAAGAATGCCGGTGTTTCACCAGCTAGATTAAGAGATGATTTACAAACTTGGTTGGATTTGAGAAGACAAAAAATCCCATCAGCTTTATTGATTTTATCTTCAACTTATACTTATGGTGAATCAGGTGATAACTTGGCAAGTTATTACGATGCTTTAGTAGCTGTCTTATCATCTATCCCAGATGAAGTTTATAATGTCGCTAAATTAGAATTAAGTGACGATTCTAAATTGAAATTGAACATGTTGAAAGAACAAGATGAATTAATTAAAGATGAAAACTTGCAAGAGAAGGGTACTGTTAGCAACGTTAAGGATAATATTAGATTAGATGATTTTGAAGAAGAAGATTCTCAAAAAGCTAAGAAAGATGAATCCAAAAATGTTGATAAATAAATAAACTATTTTTCATGTTACTACTATTAATGAAAGAAATGATTTTTTTTTAAAAAAAAAAACTTTTTCAATTTATAACTATTCATTTATTAATTTATTGAATGCTTGAAACATTCTACTTATTCCTTGACTAACATTATTTATTTTCTATTCGTTCTTGTATGTATTTAGATTTTTATATTAGAGTGCAGTTTTACTCAAATAAATTACATGGTAAATATCTTTGTAACATTATTTATTCATTAATTTTCATCCTAGTTTGTACCAGTACTTCCAAACCCACCAGCACCTCTTTCAGTGTTTGTCAATTCCTCAGCAGTAATCTCAACAATCTCAGCACTAACAATTTTCTCCAAAACTAATTGTGCAATTCTATCACCAGCTTCAATCTTGAAATCTTT
The DNA here is from genome assembly GCA_030575015.1 of Cephaloascus albidus. Taxonomy (NCBI): domain Eukaryota; kingdom Fungi; phylum Ascomycota; class Pichiomycetes; order Serinales; family Cephaloascaceae; genus Cephaloascus; species Cephaloascus albidus. The sequence continues at coordinate 31,610 of JAJMGN010000255.1, read as the reverse complement.
ATCTGAATGATTGAACAAGACAACTTTAACCTCGCCTCTATAATCAGCATCGATAACACCAGCACCTGTGGAAATACCATGTTTCACAGCTAAGCCAGATCTTGGAGCAACACGGCCATATGTACCTTCAGGGACGATGATGGAGATGTCTGTGGCGATCATACCTTGTCCTTTTGCTGGAATTAATCCATTTTCTGAAGAGTATAAATCGTATCCAGCAGCCAAAGCAGAACCACGAGTTGGTGTTTTGGCTTTATCTGAACGTAAGAAAACTTTCAAACTTTGAGAGACTTTTTGTTTCTTGAAAGATCTTTCTGTTTCTGTCATTGTGAATATTAATTTGTTTATGAAATATTTGTGGGAATGATTGTGAATAATTGAAAATTCATGGATTTTGCTCTTTATATATTTTATACAAAATGAAAAATAAAATATTTTAAACGCGACGCGATTTTAAATGTTCGAGGCTGCAAAAATTGCTGCAAATTGGAAACTACAAAACTCACATCAAAAGATTAGTTATTAATGATTAAACTCAATGGGAATAATATTGCAGGACAATTTTGGCAAAAGTACAAGAAAAACAAACAGAACAACAGCAGGAAAAAGCAAAAAGTAAGCATAGATAAAATGGAACTGAAATGAAATGAAGAAACGTCAGCTGAAAAGATTTTTAAAAAAAAAAATGCAGCATTTTTCAATGATTAATTGAAACCAAATATCAATTTTAAAATACTATAAACAAATCTGAAACAAGACCTGAAAACTTTATATATGGTAACGATCCCCCACGCAGCCCATAATAGTACAACTATCAAATTCTCCAATACTTTATACCCAAATTTAGACAAACCAGTTGATGTTAAATTTGAAGAATCCAATCTCTCCAACCTCTCATTCAATTTACGGAGTTCCAATGTATTCGAGGTATTCAATTCACCAATGGCTCTATCGCTGACTGATAATAATGTATCTATCTTGGCAGAATGATTGTTTAATAGATCTTTCCTGATGGCTTCTGCTTCATTATTATAACCTTCAAATAAACTGTTGTATCTAGGCAAGAGATTATTATCAATCATGTCAAAGTTTTCATATAGTTTACTGTTGAACACACCTATGGGCTTCAGGTTCAAAAATCTTTCAATTTGGTTTGGTTTCATTTCTAAATTATGCAAGCAAAGATCACTTTTAAATCTTATAGCTTTTAGTCTCTTCATATAGTCGTATAATTTAACGTCTTCTGCATCGAAAGTCTTGATAAGTTTTTCTCTTTCAAGAGACTCTTTGATTAATTTTTTGGTTTCTTCTGATTCGACTGAACCTGAGCGGCTTGGATTATTTATTTGTGAGGATGATAAAATATAGTTGTTTGATGCTGAGGTCCCAGTAGATGAATTGAAGTTTGGGTTTGTTGAAATATTTGATGATACTGAAGCAGCTCTTTTATGATCTAGAGGTTCAATTGCCACATCTCTGAGAATATGGATACCCTCAGCACTTCCAGGTTCATTTTCAACACGAACAACTGGCTTGGGAGAGAGTAAATTTTCATGACTTGGGAATTTATATTTTGAGCTCACATTTTCTGATTCATTTGTGAAATAATCATCTTTAATTTCATTACTTGAAGAAGAAGGGGAATCAGAATTTGTTTTTTTGAAAAATTTCGATGGTGTTGATAACTTGGTTAATTTTAATGAAGCTTTATCCCTCAATCTTGAAGTTGATCGAGATCTTTCCGCTGAGTATGTAGATGAACCACGATTGTGATTACGGAACCTGGTGTTTTCATCATCAGTAGTCCCTTCACTCGGAGCCGTATATAAGCTTCGCTGTATGCTATAGGCATTACTCGGCACTCTGCTATGTGATGGTGGAAGCAACAAACCTTGGTCATCAGTAATAGCATGCTCATACACATTCATATCAACATCATCAAATAATTTATCATGTAATCTTTTATGCGGTGTAGCAGGAAACCAGAATTCGCCCTTGGGATTTTTCAACTCATGCCAATGAAGCGGCCTCCATGTGATATCCCCCATTATCTCATGGATTTCAACTTGCCATATGAGTTTCTTACCCTTATTACTGAATACCTGTGAAGCTAATGGAATTGGCTTGAAACTTAATGGTTTAGGATACTCATGGTACTTCTTCCTTAATTTTCTATTTCTTATGATCTGTAGAGGATTGTAGACGTCCTCTACGCCTGGGTATGTAATGTCATTATTTTCTCTCCAATCATGGATTCTTTCAAGACTGATGTAGAAAATACTCAACATTGTCTTGACTCTTTCTGCTCGGGATAAAGTTGACCTCGAGATATGAATGCGGTTGGAATCATTAGTTTTGTTATGACTTGTATAGTTCTGTGGGATCAAATTAGGATCTATATTGGAGTCTAACATTAAGCTCTTCTTCATATCCAACAATAAGTTGGCCAATTCACCAACATTTTTCAAAGAACCCTTCGGAGTAGACGCAGATACTGGTACAGAATTTGGCTCGGGAGTGACAAGGGAAGAATGACTTTTCTTGCTCTTGGGGATCAGGTCAATATTGAACCCTTCATTGAGATGCTTTCGACTGACTTTGCGCTCTGTCTTTGACTTTGGTGCATCATTGGTGATAACAGAATCATCTTTCGAGGTGTCTCCTTCGTTTTCCATGCTAGACTCTTGTCTTTTGGAGGGAAACTTGTGGTGAATCGCCTGTAGTGGCGAGGCTAGACCTTTCTTTCTTCCAGCGTCTGAATCTTTCCTTTCCTTGATCATTGAAGACATTTCATGACCTTACGGCTGTGCAAATTTGCTCTTTTGGTATTGACCTGAAAATGCCCGAAAAAAAACGAGAACAACAACTTTGGGAATGGGTGGATAGGATGCTGGTAACAAGAAGCAACTCAATTGAACAACTTTCTCTCGCCAAGCGGACTGAACACTAGCTGGATGTTTCTGGCAAAAGTTGTCTTATTTTGGGCAATTTGTTACAGAAGAAACGCTGGGATTATGTAAGTGGGATGTTTTGGTTTCTCGATGCAAGAAATGAGGAATTCAGAATTCAGAAAACGCTTCAAGATTCACTCTGATTAGCCGCCCAAAACAACTATTGCCACCGAAGAATGTCCTACTACTTCACCATCGTGGGCACCACAGACAATCCCGCTTACGCCTTGGAGTTCGGCACTTTCAGACAGGGAAACGACGGCGCCTCCAAGTTCACGTCTGAGATGAAGGAGTTGAACCCTTTTATTTTGCATTCTGCCTTGGACATCGTCGAAGACGCCCAATGGGAGACAAACCAGTTGTACTTGAAGACCATAGACAACTTCTACGGCTACTTGGTGAGCGCCTACGTGACGCCAGGGAACATCAAGTTTTTGCTATTGCATGAAACCAAGAACGAGGAAGCTATAAGGCAATTCTTTGGCGATGTCAATGAATTGTACGTCAAGACGTTGTTGTCTCCGTTCTACAAGGTCAATGATCCCATCACGAGTCCCAACTTTGACCTCAAGATCAAATTGTTGGCAAAAAAGTATTTCTGAGGAAATCTTCATTGACTTTGGTTTAGCTTTATTACGTTTAGGTTTGTACATTATCTGGAATAGAAACTTCACTTTACTGGGAACTACATTTGTAAAGAGAAAATCAAACAACATTACAAAAAGTGTTCACTAAATCATAAGATTTCAACCTAAAACATAAAATCCTCCATCAAATTTTCCAATTTATATATCATTTTATCTGCATTGATGAAATTCTCGTAATACAGCTCCAAATCAAACGTGTCCTTGTTTTTATGTGCATCCTTGAATCTCAATATGTTTCTGAAAAGTCTATTCTTAACAAAGTATCTATTGATCTCCACAAGTTTATCGTGATTGAGCAATTCTTCAATGGAATAATTCTCGCTGGCTGATTCAAGGTCCTCTTCAGGTCTATTATTGGTATTGGAGTAATCAACACCCAACTCATGCTCTTTTAATTCAAAATTAAACCCGGTTGGAATATAATGGTCACCCGAATCTATCATAACACCCAATATTTTTTGTTTCATATCCTCAAAGGTAAATATTTCATTCAATAGCTTGTGTTTGGCCTCAAAATCATGGTTCGTGATTCTTCCAATATCAATCATTATTCTTGGTGTTGTTATTTTGACTTTTGGATGATTGTAAACTCTATCAACTACTTTTCGAATTTCATCGAAACTCAAACTCAAGGTTTCCTTATTGAATTGCAAAATTATGAATGTGTCTGAGTTTCCAATTGTACCAACAACAGCGACTGTACCTATCTTAGAGATTGACAAAAATTGATGCTGGTTAGAAGAGGCATAAATGGCATCTAGAGCTGAATCTATTTTGAAGACATAATCCTCATAGGTCTGAATATTGGAAGAGTTGATATTGTCACAAGTATGAAATCCAACTGGAAATGAAATGCCTGAAACCAATTCTCTATGTAACTGAGATTCAATCAACGTGGAACTCACAACACCTAAGCAAAGCAAATCTGCAAGATATTGTGGTGTGATAGTATCTGATATCTCACCAACAACAGGACATATTTCAGCTAACTCACAAAGAAGAGCTCTGCATATTGGTATTCCATGCTGAATCTCAAAAGTCATTAGTGAGTTTGATCCGTTTTTCAATGCTGGATCACTATATTCATAATTGTATTTATTCAAGTTGGTTCTCATTGATAATAGCAATCTTTCAGACACTGGTCTCTTGGCCTCAAATATCTCTTTGATGGAAGGTGGTAGGAGTTTAGGAAGATTATTGAATTGCTTTCCTATGATTGATCCAACCCATTGAGCACACGCTTTAGCTTGATTAGGATCAGTGATGAATGTTGGACCAGTGATTACCATAATTTTGTTTTTATCCTTCCCTTCAACAATACTTGAACTTGAAACATCATTCGAAGAACCTGATATATCTTTAGATAAAAGCTTCAAGACATTTTCCCTATAGGTGATGATTTTATTTTGAAGAGTCTCGGTAATTGGATATAGGAAATTTTGAATCACTTCAGGCTGAGCTATAGCAACTTGACCTCTTTCACTTAAACACAAACCAGAATTAGCAGAAGACCCATTCCTCGAAGGGACAGTGGTTCCATAGACCCATACAGGTGCATATAAACCAGAATTTGTTGATTGACCAGATTTAATGTGAGTGCTTGACAATTGCTGGGATGAGTTTTCATCATCATCATCTTCTTCTTCTCCTCCATCATCCTCGTCATTATTATCACTGCTATCACCAGCTAGCTCTTCTATTGTTTCTGCCACTTCTGACTTGATATGTTGTTTGTTATCACCAGTTTCTGATCCTTGTGAAGGCAGTTTTAATCCTATCATTTTCATTCAAATTCTATCTATTGGCCAATAAAATTTTAGATCAACAATCCATTGGCTTGTATTATATGAATAATGATGTAGAAATTAAGGATATAAAAGTTCCTGGAAAGACAAAAGAACATTTTTTCGACAAAACACAAAAAGAAGTTTATGCTTTTGCAACCCATAAAAACGTGCGCCGCTCAATATCGATTATATTCGGTTCACTTATTTGAGGAACTCAATCGTGATTAGAAGACAGTGTTAATGGAGATTTGCCAAGTTAACAATGCAACCAAAGACCATCGCTCTCTTGCGTAAGTGTGCTTCCTTGTTGATAAACTGTTTCAACAACTAACTCTGAGAAGAAAAAGTGGATCAGAATGTCGATTTATTATTGCAAAAAGTGGAAGATATAGTTGAAAAATCATATGTAAGTGAACTTATTATCAATTATTAAAGATCAGTTAAACTAATACTCTCCAGACCCCTTATAAGAGCAAGGAGTTGCTGGCGGTGGCTTCTTTGGAGATCGAGAACTCTGCGTCGTACATCATAAGAATAGCGGAAGAACTATTGACAGTCTCACGAGTCGTGAAGGAAAGCTGGTTATTGGGTTCATTGAAGACAAAGGAGGAACACAATCTGCTTGAAGAAGGAATAGATGTTAAGATCAACGAGTTGATAGATAGAATAGCAAACTTCGAGAATAAGGGAAATAGGTCTTGATTTTTGAATTTTTATTTTCTCACTGTAATTATAATAAAATGTATACTACTTACAATCCATATATGTAATTATACCTATTATAAATTAATCATTACAAACTCCAAAATACCATTATACACTAATAACAACAAGCAAGCAATCAAAAAAAAAAGCAAAAGCAAAAGCTATTAAACAAAGAGAATCAAACCCTTTTAACTGGAGAATCATACTCAGAAGACGTCAACCTGCTTCTAGACCTATTAACCGGAGACTCTAAAATGTTGATGCTGGAAGTTGATTTTGTTGGTGATAGATCAGGCTGCTGATGCTCAAACATATGGACGAATTTTTGCACCTTACCAATCTTGATAAATTTGAATTTTTTATTCTCTTTGATATATTCTGGGATGCTACTATTCTTCATGAAAGCGTATTCTAACGAACGATCAAGATCCAGAGACATAACGCTTCCTGTAGCGGATGCGGGCCTTCTGTTCAAAGTTGAGTTTGATGTATTTGAATATGAAGAGAATGATTTCTTCTTCGGTATTGGTGTTGAAACAACTCTATTATTCTCGAACGAGTATGTGTAACTATCCAATACGGCAGTTTGGCCTTCATCATTCATTTCAATCTCTTCGTCTGATTGATCAAGATCCAAATGAGAACTGTGCTCCACAAAATCTGGGGCTATATCAGGTAGATCTGTATTCCCAATTGACTCGATACTAAAATCAGCACGAGGATTCACTTTATCTGTAGTGAATGGTGAAAATTTGTTCTTCAATTCTTTGAAACTGATGGTTCTTCTTCTAGGTGTCCTCTTCTTTGGCGACACAGTATTAGATCCAGCATGACTGGTGCCACCACTCTGGCCTAAGATACGCGTACTTTCTCCATCCTCATCTATACACTCTTCCTTTTCGTCATCTTCATCAATAGTTGCTGTATTCATACCAATTGTAAATTCCTCTATGACCGAATGTGAACTATTGCTTGATGGCGTCACTGATATTATGCTTGAATCAGTTGTATTATGACCTTCGTCCTCTGAAAAGAATGGACTAGTTAGTTGGAAAGAATTTATTTGGATCTGTGTATCTGTGTTGTTTTTTGTGATGACCAGTGTTTCGTTTGTTGTGTTGTTGTCTTCCACTCTAATCGAATCCTGGAGCTTATCAATGTCCATGTCGTTACTTTCTGTGATATCTTCATTCTCTAAACTATTTTCCGTCACTTTTTGATTACCAAGGGACTCCTTCATCAACTCATCGATTTCTCCTGGTGTTATGAATTCTTGTAAACTATTCAAGAAAATTGGAATCAATTTGGTCTCGAAAAATTTCAAAATATCAGTATAGTTGTCATCCAAGAGCTTGTAATGATCGTCTTTCAAAAACTCAAACTTCACCTCTGGGTTATTTAAAATTTGGAAAGATGTTTTGTCCTTTTCCTCATTTAAGGCACATCTAATGATTAGATCCGACGCTATAACAAAATTAGTCAAATTTAACTTGATGGGGACAATTGATGATTTCCCAGCTAAAAGGAAGTTTGGTTCTGCAAACTCGTAGCCCACATCCTTCCTTATATTGAAAACTTGAGGTGCATTTTCGTTTGTTAAGCAAATATCATTCTTCAATCTATACCTCAATTGCTGTGATAGACAGAATTTGTTAAGTTCTATATCAAATTGTAGTGTTAAAAAATCCAATATTTCATGGCTATTATTATAATCGTAGTTTAAGCGAAACTCTGCTATGAAATTTTCATCGTTAATATCCAATAGTTTTGTCAATGAAAGTTGTAGATTTGATTTGTTGATCTTCAAATCTGATACTTTTATATCTGATATGATTGGCTTGGGCCTTTCTGAGAGATGGTTGATACTGGAGTCACTGATCACGGATTGGAATCTTTTCGATAAACCTGTTTGGAAAATATCCCAGTTGAATATGAACGACATCTTATAAAATATATTGAGATGAATAGCAAAATTATATTAGCGAAAGAGCGGTACTGTACTACCTTTTGCCTGGACTGGCTTCCAAGAGGAGCAATGATGAAAATGTTGCGGAAACGTTCAATATTCAGCTGAGTTGGTGGATTAACTGAATAGCTGTAACGGTTTGTTTACCTCAATGTTTATGTAGTGGAAAGCAAAAACTTGTGGCGTGTAGCTGAGACTCCCAGCCTGCGTCTCTATGGCGTGTTGGATAGCAAATACGTGGTCGTGCTCGCCGTCTTCCACTGGCGACACTTTTTTGTTGATGGTTGGAACTTTGGTGGTTTTTGATCTTCTTCAGCGGCTAAAACTCAGTTTATTTTGGTTTCAACTCAACTTTTCGTGAAGCGAAAAACAACAAAAAAAGTGATTATGAACACAAGAATCCGCTTCCTTCCCGATGAGGAAGTCTACCATTTTTATGTCGTTCGTTTGTTTTCGATCAAAATCAAAACAAACCAAAACTTTTATTTCATTTTGTGTGGGAAATAGTGTTTTTCCATAAGCAGAGAACTGTTTAGACGTGTATTGGTGAAGCTATATTTGACAGTCTCGGTTGTTGATACACACGTTACCGTTTGCTCATATCATTTTCTTGCGGAAACCTCTTTTTGCTGGTTTCGTCGCGGTTTTTGATCAACTGGAATATAGTATTGTCCATCTCAATTGAAGTTAGATATTTCACAAAATCTGGTTCATTGACAGTTTTAAACAACATAACTCACCGTCTGTTCCGTTTTCTTTAATGCTGGAGAATTTGTTTGCTATTTCCAAAGATATTCATTTCAAAATATTCATATAAAGATTTTAGTTCTCAAGAAAGGAAATTTAAGGGAAATTAAGAGAGTGTTAGCAGTTCCAAACAGAGCAAGTCAAGTTGAGTGTCTTATTAATTTCAATGCCTCCAAGTGGTAGAAATAATCGTAATGGTTATTCTTCACTGAAAGCTCCAATAGTTGATGATATTGATGATTCTGGCACGAATATAAGCATAAACACAAGTCAAATATTAGGAAGGAAGAATAATAGATTGAATGATTTGTTAAAAAAAAATGCTAGATCTACGTCTACACAAAAAAATGCGATATCTAGACCCAGTTCCAAAGATTCTAATAAGTCATCACATTCAACTAAAAGAAAATCAACGTTTGAAGAAGATGATGGTTTTGTATTTAAGAGAAGACCAGAGTCCAAGGGCGAATATTCAGATACAAATAATATTAGAAAGACAAAAATGGTACAGGAAGAAGAAAGAGAAAAGGCTCCTAAAAAGACTGTTCGTCGTACCAAGAAAACTACACCTTCAAATCTAGCCAATCCATATATAGAAGATCCAGAAATCAAAGACGAAGAGGAAGGAGAGTACATACTACCAAAAACGCAATCCAAATCAAAAACAAAGCCAAAGCCCAAGGCCAAACCGAAATCGAAACCAAAACCAAAACCAACGCTGAAAACAGCTGCTAAAAAGACCACCAAAAAATCCATTCAGTCAGAACAACCTTTCCAATTTGAAATGTCGAGTCCTTTCAAATCCAATCCAAATAAGAAGCAAAAAGTAGCTGTAAGCTCACCTCCATCACCACCTGAATCATCGCCAACATTCATGGAACAAGTATCTTCACATCAAATAACATTACCTTTGACAGATACTCCAATAAATAGAAGAAACCAAGAGTTGCGGAACGGTAAGAGAAGATCATCTTTGGGGAACCGTGGGAAGCGGGTTTCTTCTATAGGCAATGGATTCACTGCTGCTCCTCATTCTGATGTCCCGCCTCAAGATTATTATAAGCTTTTGGATACCTCTCTTCCAGAACCTCATAAGATGAGACAATTGTTAATCTGGTGTTTCAAAAGAGTATTGGAGAGGGATAATGAGAGAATTACTCAGGATAAGAAATTGGGTAATATAAGGAATAACGATGATACAACAGTTATTAATATTGCCAAGGTTATCAAGGATGAACTCATTCATGATTTAGTGAATGGTAAGTTGAACACAAGTTGGTATAACAGGTTCTATGAGGATGATAATGGTGTTGATGATGAGAGTAGTGGTAATGAAAATAACAGAGCAGTGAAATTGTTGCCCAACACCTTGAACTTGACTAATGAGACAAATATAAGGTTATTTGAAAATAGACTACAAGCGTTAAAAGAAGAAGGTGCAAAGTGGGAGTCCAGCTTTATAGAATGCTTAGAGCCGGCTTCAAAATTATCCATATCGATGGATGACAATGTGGGTCCATCTGAATCAGCAGCTGCTTATACAGATGTTTTGAACCAGTCTATCTTGAAAGGTATTGAAAGCACTAAGGATGATTTGACTATGGATTTATCTCAGAACCTTGAGCATTCAATTGATAGTGTGTATGACTTAACTCACAAGCTAAACTCAACCTCCAAAATCATAAACAAGTTCAATGAAAAAAATTTGAAGAAGCTAACAAGTGTGACTCGCAACTATGTTAATAAGGATCAGAAGTTTAAGATATCTGATCATATGACTGATGGTGATTCCAAAACAGAAGTTCAGGAAAGAGTATTGGATACCAAAGAGTTACTTAAAGGTATAACAAGATTAGATAAAGGTGATTAAGGAGATTAAGGAGAGTGTAAATTATTATTGGTTTTTTTTTTTCTATCGGCATTTGAAGTTATTTGTTCATGGTTTTCGTTTGACAATGAATACATCTCCATGGTTTGGTGGTCTGTTTCGTTGTTTGTATATTATCAAAGGTGTATATTAGCTGTCACTTAGTACGTTTTACTGCGTTTTTTCTTGTTTTGATTCATGAAAAATGATACCCATATTGTATAATAAAGATTTTCATAATATAACTGTAAATTTGACTTTTTGATGGTTTCAAGTTTCAGGTATTTGAACCATTTGAACCATTTGAACCATTTCTGGATATTTCGAGATTTGGTTCCGTTTCGCGAAAACGATATACATTTTGGGTTTCTTACCTGTGCTCGTAACACTATGCATTTATATGTAAACAACTTATTGAGCAGAAGCTGAAAAGTCCTTCAGATCAGAGAGAACTTCGGTGTTGCAAAGCTGAGAGCACATAGTCCAATAAATGAGGAATGTCGCACACTCCTGAAATTTCGTCTCCATTCACATACACGTCACGTCAAGTATCGCCAACTTTATCACCATGTGGGACCTATATAGCGTATATTCAATCTACAAAACTAATTATCAAAAAGGCAAGGAATTTGAAGAACTTCAAAGTGTTTCAGCTCAAGGTTCCAGCAAGGTACAATAACTTCACACGCGATGGTGGTGGCGGGTCGCCCCTTGTCAAAATCAGTCAATTGAAATGGGAGCTATTAGATTCTTCAGACTTGAAGGCTAGAAGTGGAAAATTGGCTATAGTTATAGACAATCTCAATTTGGTACAGATATTTGAGTTGAATGAGTTGTCCGATAACGTTGACTATGAGCCTATAGTGATCCAAGAGTCCTGGGAAGGTATTGAGACGTTTGAATGGATACTGCCATGCAGTAACGCGTCGGAAACAGCTTACAAGAACTCCAAGCAAATATTGGTTTTCAGCAAAGATAATCTCAAATGTACATTATATTCATTGGACTCCTCTCAGCTCTTGGAGGTGATTGATAAACCTAAGTTTGCTAAAATTCTTACTAAACCTGGATCTGATATCTGGAGCATTGTAACAAGAAATTTGACAACTGATTACTTGGTAAGCTACGTTAACGCTGATTCTGTTTCCCATCTATTATATAAAGTTGAACTAAGTGGACAATTGGATATTGCCGATATCTGCTGGATGAAATCTGGGAAATGGTTATTTGTTAACGATTCCGTTTTGGATGGGTTCAAGATCAGCTTTTGGAATTTACTTGGACTTTCTAGCGAGAAGAATAAACCTATTTTTGAACATGAGACGTGTGACTCTTTGGGACTAAGTAATTTTGAGTGCGGGATAAAACATGGCTCCAAAGAAGAAGATATTTTGGTTTTATCTGATTACGAAAACAATATTATCGTATTTGACGTTGATAATTTGAAATTTACATCCAATATAAAAGTGAACAGCATGATTGAATCAGAAAAAGTCAAATCATGGAAACAGGTATATGACCCCGTTTCAAGTTTGTTGAAGTTTAGAAAACAGAGAACACCATTTGATGTCCCTATTATTGATTCCTCAGACCGATTGAATGCCATAGATACGTTGAGATTGAATAATCGCAGCTCAAAGTTGGTGATTAAAAGCTCTATTATGCCTGAAACTGTTTTCATTCATGATATTGTCAACGGCATGATGTTATCTACATGTATAATGAACATATCTCCAATAATTGATGTTAAATGGCACAAAAAATTTGATAATTTGCTAATGATCGTGGATGAGTTTAATATTACACTATATTGTGAAGAATGGAACTTACCAGTAACGATATCGCCGGCATTGAAAATCAAAGAGGCAAATTTCATACTGAGCAATGCTACAAACGTTATAATTTTATTGGTGAATGATCATGAAAAATTCGTAAAAATAACCTATAGATTATCAATCGAAAAATCCAAAGCTTTAATTATCATCAAAGAGACGTTCCCAGTACATGAAGCAATCGCAGTCGATGATACTGATTTGGTCAGACAAGGATCCCCCATATTGATTGAAGATGATGAAAACACAAATGTCAGAGAAATTGTTATTGGTGTGCAGCAGAGTGAATGGGCTCAGCGTTCAGCTTTGGAGATTACAGACACATTTGTCAACAGAAGAGTGAAAGATGAACCAGCAGGTTGAAATTATGTATATTATGTATTATCAATTGACTCATAAAAATGTCAGCTCTTGAAATGTACGTCGTAGTGTTGGGGATCATTTTTCAACATAAACACCATTATCGGCCATCTCACTTAGATATTTTGCTCGTTGCTCCTTCTCTTCCAACTCCTTTATATGACCAAACCTAACAATCGCCTTATCACCTTCAGTGACAGCCCCCAAGGAAGCCCACGAGACAAAATAAAGCACTTTAAGTGAAGGTCTGATTTTCCTTATATAGTGTGGATATCTCCATGATAGGAAAACGGATGTGGGTAACGCTATCAACGTTCCCTTTAGTGCTCCTTTAAGACATGCTATATATAACTAGTTCTGTTAGTCATTGAAATATGTGTTATAATCTAGATCGAAAATCTAGATAAACTTCCACTCACATCGCTGCTTAGCCTATTAACATCTTCACTCTTTCTTTTATCTGAAGGCATCGGGGATTGGTTGCTGGAAACTGATCTGTGTGATTGTCCTTGATCCAGGAAAGATGATTGCGATTTCTTTATGAGAGTGAATTGGGAATTGACTCTTTTCAATGTTCAATTCCAAACCAACATTCACCAGTTGCAAGTTGATACTGACAAAAGATGTCTTTTATCATATTTCATAGATCTCATCTACTTTCGGGCTTCGCTATATATAACCTCAAAAGTCGTGTGCCGCTACGGTGTAATTAAAACTACTTAAAATTATTCAATAAACCCCAATACTGAAAAGGATAAAACTATATAAAAGTCTGTAATGATAAGTGACATAAAGAGTAAAAAACTAGAGATGCAAAGAAAGGTAGGGGGGATGAACTATGACAGTTTAATTAAACCCTTCAGTAATTGAAGAGGCTTGTTGCCCATTCAAAGGACTATTATTCAATGAAAAGTTATTTGAGTAATTGTTCAAACTCATATGACTGGGATTTGATTCCACTAAACTTGTTTCATATTTGATAAGTTCCAACACATTTGAGAATTTGCCTTCAGAGGATTCATTATGGTTTGAGATTTTCTTTTCAAAATTATCATCCATCAAGTGAATTAGATTAGCTGGAGTCTTTTGTAAGAAATCCTTAATGACGATGATCCAAGTATGAGATATTTGTTCATAGGCAATGTTTTTATTATATAAGAATTCTTGAGTCTTGAAACCAGGCAATTTGTGTAACAAATTAGTTATACCATCTAAAAATTCCAATGAATTCATTGAATCAGATTCAACAGGAGGGAGATAATTTAAAGTGAAATCAGATAAACATTGAAAGAACTCATCCAAATATGGCTTGATTCTTGAATATGAATAGTTTGATTCAACATCACACTTGTAAGGTAAATTATTTGAGATATCTTCATGTTTGGAAGTCAATATATTTAATGAATCTTGAACAGTTGGTTTTGGAGACAAGTTCATGAGGTCTTGAGATAATTCAGGATGTTGTTGTATTAAATTCATTAATAAGTTTTGTAAATTCTTCTTATCCAATACTTCGATAATTCTATTCAAAGGTAAAGGTTGACCAACAATATTTGGAGTTCTAGTTTTTTTGTATTTTGATATGATCCTTCTCTCGCGAGGTTGACCTTTTGATTTGACATTTGACGAGTCATCATCATCATCGAATCTTCTCTTTCTATTGCTTAGAGCTGATGATGATGATGATGCTGAACTAGTGGATGAGTGGTTGATTGCTGCGAGGGATGGAGTTGAGCTATTGGCAGTGGTTGGTTTCAAACCCCAGGAAAAGCCTGAAGATAACATTGGGATCTGGCTGGGTGAGAGGGCAGATGAATGGGATGAAAAAATTGCTTGAGCGTCTCTTTTGTGGACGGCAATTTTCAAAATTCGAGTTCAAGTTCAAATTGAAATTCAGCAAAGCAAGGAATGAGGATGTGGGTGCGCGCAACTGGAACCTGGTGGCGAAGACTGAAGCACTAGAGGATATATTATAGACAGCCAGCGTCTAAATTGGTCTCGTTGAAGGGAAAAAAGCAAAAGTTGATTTCGGTTCAAATAAATTCGAGATGGAATTTTGATACAAACTTTTGTCACCCGGAAGTCAGTTTTTATCGCTCTTTTCAGCAAAACAGAAACAACCCGCCAGGACTCCAGGACGATAAGAGATCCAGTAGCAATTCACAGGGCAAAAGACTGTTTTTAAGCTGCAAAATTACATCTTCGCCAGTCCAGCTCTCTTGTTTCCACACAGACAGAGCGACGGCCCATCCATGTGCATGAGAAACCCACAACACAGATACAACTGGGAGTTCCAGCAGGTGGAATACGACCCTTCGGTGGACCCAGACAACTTGGACCAGTACGAGCCAAAGACTCCTGTTCATTGGGTTCCTGTCCCCACCACGACCACAGCTCAAACAATTCAGGGGGAATCTGCTTCACAACAACTACACAAGACACACAAATCACAGGGTCCTCCTCCATACACTCACAACTATCCTTTCAATACTACAGATGAGAAGTTGCCCGCATACAGTATTGGAAAAAATGGATTACCATTACCAGTCACTCAAAACGTTGATATTTCAAAGATGAGTAAACTCAGGTATTTTGTATCTGCTTCTCTCTTAGGGCTCATGTTTTTAATATCTATCTGGAATTTGTATACTAAATTCGGAGCATTAATGTGTTGATCAGAACGTTACTGCTGACAACAATTCGTTGTTTTAACAGAAGGGTACAATTGAAGCTGGAGTTCAGGTTGTTCTGTGGTGACTTATGAGAAGGTGCTAACTGGTCAAATATCAGGTTTATCACAGCTTCTATGTAGCCGTTGCATCATTCATATAACTTGTAACTTGTAACTTGTAACTTGTAAGCAAAGCTGACGTATGTAGACTATAGACTATGATCATGAATATTCATAAAACTTCAAACATCGACCGGAACATAAGTTCATCCACAAGTACCAACATTGCAACAGAATGACCAATGACTGAGTCCCCTTGAACTCAGGTGGAGAGATGATACAATCCATCATCATTTATTCTTCTTGAAGGTGTTCCAAATCAATAAACTATGTGCAGTTATCTAGTATTCCCACATGCGGTAACTTTCACCTTCCTGATACAGTAATTTAGTACCTGAAATCCATGCATATATGTTCCTGCAATGTCTCAATCCTTTCTCTCCTTCAAAGTGTGTTTCTATGGGGATTGGATATGCATCCGGCAATTGACGCGTCGTGTTTTAAAGCCCAGATTTCTTTTTCGTTTCAACACGAAATCGACAACACTTTTTTTGAAAATTCTAAACAATTTGTATCAAAATTGTGAACCGTTTAAACAACTGAACTCAATCAGAATCATCGCTCATTCTTTCAATTTTGAGACCCTTTCTATTTGCTACAACTGTCATAAAATAAACAGTAGCCATTCAGAATACAGTTATACTGCTTCCAAAAATTACAGGTTTAGCTTAATTATTTCGTTCATTGCTAATTTTAAGGGATTTCATTCTTTCCTTTTTATTGATTTTTGTATATTTTAGCTACACAAATCAGACTCATTTGCTAACTATTGTCCATAATATGGATTTTTGATAAAAGGAACTTTGAACTACATTTACAAACTCACGCCACAATCAAGATAAAGATCAGATCAACAAGTATAGAAAAAAAATTAATTAACCAAATTCAAAAATTTAATTTTATCTCCACAATCATTTCATCCTTTATATTTCTAATTTAATACAACTACTAAATCAATCAATTAATCTACAAATACCAATCCAATCAAAATAATGATCCAATCAATTATGTTACAAAAAATCTTGATAATAACATCTTTGATCTCGGTTTCTCACCAGGCAAATTCATTAGTTGGGTGTTACTCATCAGTATCAACCGCCAACTCACAGGGAACCTATCTTTACCAAACACCTTCTTACTGTTCAGGAGAATGTTCATCATACCCTTATGTCGCTATAACGAATGGTAATGATTGTTACTGTTTATCTGAAAAACCTTCAGGGTCAACCACAGATACCTGTACTACGGCATGTTTCGGATACAACGTTGATATGTGTGGTGGTAGTGATAGTTATTCGGTGTATACAGGTGAAGGAACAGAATCTTCAGATAGTTCCGAATCTTCAAGTTCCAGCTCTTCAACGTCAAGCTCCTCCTCGCTGAGCTCATCGTCAAGTTCAAGCTCATCATCAAGTTCGTCACTGAGCTCATCACAAGCCGGATCAAGTACATCGTCATCATCTTCATCTTCATCTTCATCTTCATCATCTTCATCATCATCATCTCCAAGTTCGTCAATCACAACTACATCATCTTCATCATCTGGTTCGCAATCTACTCAAGTGTTGACTTCTACTGCACCAAATTCAACCAAAACCACAACAGCTTCAGCTTCTGATTCATCTTCATCGCCATCAGCATCTTCCAGTTCATCTTCAAGTGCGTCGCCTGATTCAAAAGACTCAAAATCAAAATCAAAATCGTCTACTGGACCTATAGTGGGTGGTGTTGTTGGTGGTATCGCTGCTGTCGCTATCATCGCTGGCATAATAATATTCTGCATCCGCAGAAGAACTGAGACTGATGAAGAAGAAGAAGCTTTCAATTACGATAAGAAGGGCAACACTATGCTCATGAGACCTATGTCCAATCCATTTTCATCTCCGGAAGACTTGAACATCGGCGCCGGTGGAGGATACAATAGAAATAACTTGGCAGATCATAAAGAAGGGTTCAGTGATCCTAGATTGAATCCTATAATGCTAGGTAGAAGAAGAATAAGTGAAGGTAGTTTAGCTGATGAAGCTGATTACTCTAGAAAGATATTAAAAGTTGCTAATCCCGATGATCAACTATAGTCTGATTTCCACCTAAAATTTGTTTGTTGATATTCGTTTTTTTTTTGTCTATATTCACTGTTTAAATTTTTTTGTATCGTACTTTTGATGAATTACCTGGGGCTATTTACAATTACTTTTTTTCTCTCTCTATTTCATATCAGTTTTCTTCTATATTCCACTATAATTTGCTTTTGTCCTTTTGTTATTTCCTTAGAAACGTTATTGTTTGCTTATAATTGACATGTCTTTTGTCCTGTAAATATAAATTTATGACTGTTTATGCCGCGTATGTTCCAGTTGATGCCTATTCGGGAAGTCATAACGCCGTACCGAAAACATTTCATCATTTCAATTTCTTGATAAACTTGGAATCCAAAATAAAACTGAACAAGATCAGTAAACGAGTTGAAGTTTTTACCAATTGCCAATTGCCAATTGCGAGGAAGATGATAAACAACAGCATCCCGATATATGAGAAGCGCATTTATGAGCAGTTGGCGCTGATCAGAAACCACTTGTCGGTTTTGAAACAAGACAGAACAAAGTATTTGGACTCGAAAGATGTGTATACCACATACGAAGAGGTGTTGGAGATAATAACTGATTTGAAGACTATCCGGAAGGATGAAGAGTTGAAAGGAATGAATCTCTTCTTGCCTAACAGAATCGATTCTATCTTGGATGATGTGTTTCAGCTCTTATCGTTGAGCTTTATGACTGTTGGTCTAATCAGATTGGCACCTGCTACTTACGCCTCCTTATCAACAGTGCAGAGATTGTTAGAACATTTAGATGAGAGTGAAGTATACACATTGGATGATTTAAGACCAATCAAGACCAGACTTCAGGAGATTCGGGACATCGTTATGGGAGACTCAACCAATGATGAGTACGATAATCCGAATCAATTGAATGAGCATGAAATGGAGGAAAATTTACTATTAAGAAATAAATTAAACATTTGTGATGAAGAGTATAAGAAATTGGAATCCAATATCGTTGAGATACCTTCCGATTTGAAACCAATCTTGAGTGATTTAATTATGAATAAGAAAATGTTATTGAGTATAGTCACTAGTACATCTAAAGAAAATAAAGCAAATCAAATAGCTGATATCCAAAGAAACTTGCTTGCTATTGAAAATAAGCGTGATGAAAGAGGTTTCTTCGTCTCTGAGAATAAAACTGTTTATGAAAACTCACAAGGTGTGTTGAATGGATTAATAGATGATTGTAATAATTTGATCAATGATTTAACAGTGGAGAAAAATACAAATACCATAGACCCTTCAATCAAATCAAGTTATGATAAATTGATCAATATCAAGTTTACTTTGGAAAACTTATTAGTTACAAGAAGATGGACTTTGAGAGAAACTGACTTGTATAATTATCAAAAGCAATTGCAAGAAATTGATAGTTTGAGAACCAATGGATCATTTGTGAATGAGAATGGCGAGAAATGTAAAGGCCAATCTATATTATTATACTTATTAAGAAGATGCTATGCTATCATATATAAACTATTAGAGAGTTCAGAACCTGTCTCCGAGGCATTACAACCAATACATAATCAACTTTCAACGGTCAGGAGATGTTTATTAGAAGTGAAGAGAATGGGTGGTATAAACAGTCCAAGAGAATTATACCCATATCAATTCAAATTAGCTTCTTTGGATAATTTAAGAGTTGATGGTAAATTCATGGTGAACCGCCAGATTCCAGAGGGACAAGGTACTTTGAATGCATTATTAGCTGAGTGTTTTGATATTTGTCATGAAATGAAGGTTGAATTAGAGGAGAATGAAGGTGATGGAGACTTTGATATGAACCATTCTAATGATATAATGACAACGAAAAACGATTTAAATGATAAATATGATTCTGATGATGAGAATGAAGATACATATAATGATAAGAATTATAAAGTAAACTCAAGTTTCCAGAAATTGAATCTTGCCAGTAACGATGAAGAAGATGAAGGCGCCAATACTGATAATTATACTCCTAGTTTATTAATTGATTCCGAAGTTGAATGTAATGATTATTATTAACTTTCATTGCAAAAAATTTGTGCACCTTCAATCACTTGTTTCCTTTATTTCAATTCTTTAATAATTGTGGTTTTCTTTATCATTGGTGTCCCATATTAGGTTTGTTATTTTTATCTTTTTTTTTTTTTCTTCAGCAAAAAAAAAATTATTATCTTTGTTTTTAGTTGGTTTCCAGTTGACTTTATTTATTTAAACGATTTATATTTTTCAAATATTTAAAATTGTGTTGAGAGATGTTTTATGATTAGTGAATGTTGATATTTATATATTTTGATGTAGCATTTAATATAATGATTCGGTGATAGTGCTTATAGTCCTCAAGAGTAACGTGACACAGGGTTCATAATTTCAGATAGCGCGCCAGCTAATCTACAAACTTAAAAATTACCTGTCAGTTTCTCGTTTCTGACAGATCGAATCGCTTATATTTTGGCTCATTGCGACACTCCAGTCCAGAGTCTACTACTTTCCAGGCTCCCAGTAATCCTCAGAAATGGCATATTCTCTTTGTAGCCTCATGTGTTTGGTCTATATATTGACACATCATAAATACGCCGCTCACTGAAAAATGAAGGAACACGCGCGGCTCGAAGGATATCATATCAATATGGACATGTTACATGAGTCATGAATCATTAGATAACCTTGAAAGTTGGACCACAGTGGTACATACTACTACAGAGGGTGTCAGAAGTCAATGACAAAAGACTGTACAATCGTCACAGAAAGAAACATAATAGAAAGGTTGTCCCAGATCGAGGCATTCACTTTTTGGTGGGCAGACCGGACGCCGGCTGGCGTTAGCAGCAGCGTAACTCCTGTCACGGCATCCGCAAAATGAGTCAAAATAGAAATCTGCGATAATGAGAAAATTGGATCTAAATTATCGCTGAAAAATTGAAAAATTTCAACACATTTAAATACGTCTGTTTCCCAGAATTATAAAAGATTTATCTGGAACTTAAATTTATAGAAAACACGTCTATATTTATCACACCTACTAGCCATCTTATCCATACAAATCTCCAAAAATGTGTGGTATTTTTGCGGCTTATCAACAAGAAGATGTTGAATCTTTCAAATCAAAAGCTTTACAGTACTCAAAGAGAATTCGTCACCGTGGTCCTGATTGGAGTGGTAACATAATCCAAAACTCCACCATCTTGTGTCACGAAAGACTCTCCATCGTTGGTGTCGACTCGGGTGCCCAACCAATCACTTCCAAAGATGGTAACTTGACCTTGGCTGTCAACGGTGAAATCTACAACCACATCAAATTAAGAGATGAGTGCTCCTCATATCCTTTCAAAACCTTATCAGATTGTGAGCCTATCATTCCTTTATACCAGAAATACGATATCGACGCTCCAAAGCACTTGGATGGTATGTTTGCCTTTGTCTTGTACGATAAAGAAAAAGATCGTATCATTGCTGCCAGAGACCCTATCGGTATCACTACTTTGTACATGGGTAAAGATTCTTCAAAACCAAAAACTCGTTATTTCGCTTCAGAGTTGAAGTGTCTTGTTGATGAATGTGATGAGATCATTGCCTTCCCTCCAGGTCATATTTATGATTCAAACACAGATAAATTAACTCGTTATTTCCAACCAACATGGTGGGATGAACACAAAATTCCTCAAACTCCAGTCGATTACAAAGTTGTTAGAGAAAGTTTGGAAATGGCAGTTAGAAAAAGATTGATGGCTGAAGTCCCATACGGTGTCTTGTTATCCGGTGGGTTGGATTCTTCATTGATTGCTGCTATTGGTGCCAGAGAAACCGCTAAGGCTGCTAAGGAAGCCGCTAAATCTGAAGAAGGTATCATCGCCAGTGAAACTTTAGCTGGTGTTGACGAATCTGGTGCTTTACACTCAAGCGGGTGGTCCAAATTACACTCTTTCGCTGTCGGTTTACCAGGTGCTCCAGATTTAATCGCTGCCCAAAAAGTTGCCAAATTCATTGGTACTGTCCATCACGAACATACTTTCACCTTAGATGAAGGTTTGGACGCTTTAGATGATGTTATCTATCATTTAGAAACTTACGATGTCACAACTATCAGAGCTTCAACTCCTATGTACTTGTTGTCACGTAAAATTAAAGCTCAAGGTATCAAGATGGTCTTATCAGGTGAAGGTTCAGATGAAATCTTTGGTGGTTACCTTTATTTCGCTTCTGCTCCATCTGCTGCTGAATTCCATACCGAATGTGTTGGTAGAGTTAAAAACTTGCATTTATCAGACTGTCTTAGAGCTAACAAGTCTACCATGGCTTGGGGTCTTGAAGCTCGTGTTCCATTCTTGGATAAAGAATTCTTGGAAGTTTGTATGAACATCAACCCAGAAGATAAAACTATCAACCAAGCTGAAGGTAAGATTGAAAAATACATCTTAAGAAAGGCCTTTGATACTTCTGATGATCCAACTGCTAAACCATACTTACCACAAGAAATCTTATGGAGACAAAAGGAACAATTCTCCGATGGTGTCGGTTACTCATGGATCGATGGTTTGAAAGATGCCGCCGAGGCTGCTGTTTCAGATGAAGAATTTGCCAACCCTAAACCAGAATGGGGTTCAGATATCCCAACCACAAAGGAAGCTTACTGGTACAGATGTAAATTCGATGCTTCATTCCCACAACCAGCTGCTGCTTCCACTGTCATGAGATGGATTCCTAAAGCCGATTGGGGTTGTCATGAAGATCCTTCTGGTCGTTATGCTAAGATTCATGAATCTAAAGTTGATGCTGTTAAAGATCTTTAAATTTAATAAGAGTCATGTAAAAAAATAGAATGGTTTTCTAAATTTGGTCTGCTTAAAAAATAATGGTTTGTGTAATATTCATCGGTTCCTTATAAATAAAAGCTATTTGAAAGATTATTGTAGACTGATTCAGATTTGTTGCATTCACCGTGTCTGTTTGAATTCTTACTGTATGGTAAATAATATAAATATGACTTTTATTTACAGAGAATTTAAACGTTAAAACCATCCATTTTATATACATATAAACTCTATATCTCTGACATGCCACTTAATTTCATAGCACCTTCTAATGAATTCACGACAACATCAGGAACCCCAACCCCATTACCAAAACTCATCCCTCCAATAGATAACCTATCATCAAAATCTTTACTCAACAAAGACTCGACTTTCAATTTCAAGTCTTTATAGCCCACTTCAAACTGAGGAATACAATCTTCATTGAAATCATATGAGATAAGCAAGTCATTTGATAATAGCTGTATAGGTTCCGCATCGGTTTTATCTTCAATTATAACGTTGAAATCTTTGGTGTCTATTTTTAAATATTCTTTTAAAACTTTTTTGATTGCTATCATGTTGATTGATGTTGATGGGATTCCTCTTTCCTGGTAATAATGGCCTCCTATCATCAATGTTATCTTTGTGTAATCTTGTTTCCCGCTGTTCGTATCAGGCTTTGTAGCATCACTGTAGAATTTTTCAATGTTTTTTTCCACATCAGAGTCAAAAATCACACCAAGTAAAGATTCTTTATTTTGGTTTTTCCTAGGAACTAAAAACCCAAATCCATGGTGATTTAATACATCTTTCTTCAAGTAAATATTGCACAAGAAGATCGAAACGTACTTCAATGAATTTAAACATCTTGTTATTTCCAGATTCTCAGATCCGTTCTCCAAGAACTTTGATAAGATTGGTGTGTTCACAGTAGATCTAATATGGTCAAATTGTTGTTGCTCAGCTCCAGTACTGATGCTCATCTTACCATCTGACTTGTTGATGGATTTGATGTTTTGGTCATGCAAGATACTGATATTTGGATTTTGAATAAGATAAGATGTTATTGATGACGTGAGGGTTTCCAATCCGGAAGCCAAACATATCATTGGATATTGCTTCAAGTTCTTGGATAAATCAAGTAAATTTGAGTTTGGCGAAATCATCGTTTCGTAGCATTTCAAAGGAGCTGTTAGTTCAGGTTTCACTTTTGGTTTGCCTTTGAGCGATTCAATCATTGAGTTTATACCAGCTTTCACTATGGAGCCATTTTGGTGTTCTAGTTGAACTAGTTTTGGTAATATTGAATTGACACTCAATGTTGAAACATTACCAGCGTATATCCCGTGTATTACCGCACTTAAGACATTATTCAACAAGTTAGAGCCAAATCTTCTTGTAATAAACGATTCTATGGTTTCATCGCTATTCTTTTGAGGTTTCTGGAAGGGTTCTTTTAAAACCAGCCTTATCAATCCATTCCCTAATTCACTAGATATGAATTTCATGAAACTGGAGAAATCGGAGGGAACTTGTACTAGATCACTATCATTTAACAAATACTTCTTGTTAGCAATT
Organism: Cephaloascus albidus; assembly: GCA_030575015.1. Classification (NCBI taxonomy): domain Eukaryota; kingdom Fungi; phylum Ascomycota; class Pichiomycetes; order Serinales; family Cephaloascaceae; genus Cephaloascus; species Cephaloascus albidus. The sequence goes on along the minus strand of JAJMGN010000255.1, from coordinate 7,494 downwards.
GAGTCTTTCCTCATGGACATAATGCTATCCTTATAACCCAACTGTTTCAAAATATCAACAATCAAGATCGAGCCATCACTGACACCTCTCAATGTACGTGGCCCCTTTTCTAGTATGAGTGACTCTTTACCTGTTTCAGCGGAAGCTATAGGCACTTTGTGTGAGTTTATCCACCCACCAGTTCTCTTTGATTTTTCATAGATTGTTATTTTGATGTCTGGTCTCAACTTGTTCAAAAAGTAGGAAAATGTCAATCCAGACACCCCAGCTCCTATCACCGCCACTTTTGCTTCTTTTTGTAGTTTCAACATATTCTGTTATATTCTCTTCCCTTCGAGTAGCTTCAGATTTCAGCAAGACAGCGCTAACGTGTTTCTGTCTGGATGTTCAGATCTTGTCACTTCTATTATAATCTGATGGAGTATCGAAAGCCTAAAACGTGCTGCAACCAATATCAACAAACCATCAATTTTTCATTATTTATAAAGAGCTCCACCAAAATCAGAGATTTGTTTTGGAATGGTGAGTAATTATCCAGCTGAATACGCTCAATGACACTGGTGATGAGCTCACTTAAGTCCAATTATAAGGAAAACTTTTCAACTCAAAATCTCGAAAAATCGTCAAATAGAAAATATTCAATTCAATTCAATTCTTCTAAACTAATTACGGGAACCTACAACTTATTGATAACATTATTGATAATTCCACCACCAGAGTCCATATCTGCACAAGCTCAACATAGCTGAACAGCTGATGATTCACTAATTCAACAAGATCCGGATCTCTCACAAAGCGCATCGAAATCCGCTGAGACGTATTCTCGATGAAAAATCGGATCAAGACCGCATGTTGATTCACACTAAATAAAATACCGAGAACGGCTGCACAAATATCAGGATGTGAAGATTTACCATTATTTTGACTCTACTTTTGAACTGTACAAGAGGGAGAGGCCTGAATTCAGGATTGCAGTATAAGCCAACAGAAGTACCCAGACTCCCTGAGAGATTCTAATACAGGATGATCAATCACTAAAGGTTAACTGATCCGGTACTTGCTCTGATTAATTTCCTCAACATGTCATGATCCTGAATGATTCTACAGATTTGCAGAGTATCCAGATATCACTTGACACTGTATACTATTTCCTTGTATATATAAGCAATAGGATATATCTAGTTCCTATTACTCATTTCAAAGAACTAAGTACTCTATATATCAATCAAAGAAACAACAAACAATGTCAACGTCATCAGAAATCCTCCTTTATGATTTAAATTCAAAATTAACACCCACTCAATGGTCTCCAAACGTCTCCAGGACCAGATCATTATTCAACTACCTCCAAATCCCATATCATGTCCAATTCATCTCATACCCAGCAATAGAAACTACTTTGAAAGGGAAACCAGGAATTATCCCATGGAATACACCTGAACAGAACCCAGTCCCATATACTGTTCCTGCAATCAAAATAGATGATGGGAATTACCTTATGGATAGTGATAAGATATTAGACTACATCTTGGGAAAATTTGATATTCCTAGATCAAAAGTGATCCCAAATGAGCTTTTCTATAAAATTTACCGTGAACAAATTCATGGTGCTATAATCGGACCAATTATCTTGACTAATATGGCATTTGCAGATTTATTTTTGGATGAATGTTCATTAGAATTTTATAGAAGAACAAAGAAACAATTTAAAGGATTAGATGTTGTTGAATACAGATCTGACAAAGAGAAAATTACAAATAGTTTCAAAATATTCTTGGGTAACTTGAACTCATTGGAGGTTTTCAAGAAAGCAGTGCGTGAAACTGAAGGGTTATCAGAAGAATTGGTCTGTACTGGTGATTATTTATATGGGAACGAGTTGTCTTATGCTGATTTCTTTCTCTTTGGGTTTATCAATTGGACATTGTTGGGCGTTGCTCATGGTTCCTTGGACGGTATTGAGATTGAAGGGGTCACCAAGGAGAATGTTTTGAATCCATGGTTTGCTTCTTGGTATAAAAGAGTTGGAAAGTATAACTATTAAGCTTGTTGGACTCAATGTTACAATAGACGTATAAAGAGAATCTGGTATACACTATAAAATCGTACGCTCAAGGGGATCCGAAGGAATACTTTATATCGTGAAATGATCAAGCCAACTATCTTTTTCCAAAAAAATGCAATGCATAACTTTATAGATATATACTACACAATACGAGTACAAGGTGAATTGTAGATGAACTTTCTGTTTTTTGTTTCAAATGATTAAATAGAAACCGTGAGCGCCCAAGGAGGTCTTCCCACGGAGGAATCCTCAGCGGAGATATCCGGTTCCAGATTGAAAAGATATATCAAATTTCGATAGAGATTTTAGTATTTAATCCCTTGATGTCGTTACAATTCGCTTTGAATGCAATATAGATCCACTGAGAGAATGTCCTACTCGTTGCCACCGATCTCAAGTGTTTCTGCTCTCAACGACGAAGGCAAACGAGAATTGTTGGACCATTTGTTCGAACACTGCGAGACATTACAGCAATTTTTGATCCCATTCTTATTCAGTGAAACATTTGATTCTTATCTGATCTTCATTGAAGAAGCACGTTCGTCGTTACTCAAGTTTTTAGCAGACTCAATACTGGAGTCAAATAAGACACAAACACCAATAAATGACAAAATACCCAAAATTGTTGCAGCTCATCCTAGATTAGGCTCCTCCAAACCACAAAGTTTATCAGATCATTCATCTAGTGAACAAAGATCTTTGAACACCAATGCTGATCCCAAAGAAGGTGAGAAACTAGCAAAGTTGAATGAATTATACGAATCTAAATTCCCTGGTTTGAGATACGTTGTGTTTGTCAACGGCAGATCTAGACCAGAGATCATGAAGAATATGGAAAAGAGAATTCAAAGAGACAATGTCAATTTAGAGATGGAAGAAGCGTTCAACGTGAGTATTTTTGATATTGTTCTTGTGTTTCTGTTTCGATTACTAACTGTTGTAATATAGGCAATGTGTGATATCGCTTTAGATAGAGCCAGAAAATTAGGTGCAAAGCTATAAAGATGAAACATATTTGAAATCACACACAAGATCATTAATACCTTAAAAACTATCATGAGCTATTAAATGATCAACTTACAGGTTAATTAAGTCATCCTACGCAATACAATAAATATTCAATATATAATGAGAAACGTAAAACATAAATTCAGTAAGATAAGCAAAATAAAACACATTTTAACAATAAAAAAAGAAAATACAAATATTAAATATTAATATTTTATGATAAAACTTTATAAAAGGCATTTTGAATCTTTAAACAATAAAATGAGCATTTGATCAAATCAGTTAAAAGATTAGTAACAAAATAATTCAATCCAAGATTAATATCAATATGAAGTAAAGTGAATAATGTAACAATTATGGAGATATATATTAAGAGCCGTAATAGATTCTTAAAGGAAATAATCTGGTGTTTTTCTAGTCACAGTTGGTTCACCTGGTCTCACTGAAGGATCATATTGTAAAAATTGACGATTATGTTGTTCATCAACTTCCATTATAGCAGCTTGATTACCACATCTATAACAATAATTTGGAGCTGAGAAAATAGTAACGACTAATTCCTTATGAGACCAAGAGTAACCTTCCATAACCAATTGATGAGCTCTTGCAATTAATGACAAGTTATTAGTATGATTGAATTGTTGACTGATATCTTGACCAAATGTGAAACCAGCACCTCTTGGACTGATGCCCCATCCACCACGATCATCAGGATCTGACCATAACAAATCACACATTGGACCTTCGTGAGGCACTTCTTGTATTCTATTCAATTCTCGAACTTGATCGATTGTTTCAATCATAGGTGATAACCCACCATGTAAACAGAATATCTTATTATCAACTAAAGCAGTGATTGGGAAATAATCAAATAAATCAGTGAATAATTTCCAAACATTTGCAGAACCATATTTTCTCAAACATTCATCGTAAAACCCGTAAACTTGGGTAATTTGTCTCGATTCATGGTTTCCTCTCAATATAGTGATTCTATTAGGATATCTAACTTTCATAGCAACTAAGTAACTGACAGTTTCAACAGAGTAATAACCTCTATCAACATAATCACCCATGAATAAATAGTTTGTATCAGGACATGGTCCACCAATTTTGAATAGTTCCATAAGATCATGGAATTGACCATGGACATCACCACAAATTGTTACAGGGACGTTCACAGGCTGCACATTTTCTTCAAATTGTAAAACATCTATGGCCATTTTACATAATTTTTTAACATCATCTTCCGATAAAGGTTCACATTTACTTAAATGATCAATCCATTGGTCTAATTGACCAACACTGGAAGGTGACAACTCTTGTTTTGAAATTGAATTTTTATTTGCTTGATTGGGGGAATCAAAACTTGTTGATGTAGTATCATGCTCTTCGTCTTCGAAAGATTGATTTAAATGTTCATCGACTGCATCTTCCATTGGAATATCTGAATCTAAATCCATATTGATGTATTTCTTATTTCTGGAATGAATATAATTTTTGATTGAGTAGTTAGCGCTGTATCACACGATAAAATCTCAAGTTTATGAGTATATAATTTTTACTTTTAATTTTGAAATATTTTGAAGAATATTTATGAATCTCTCTGAATCTGTCAAGGATGATAATCTGGACAGATGCTGATCTTGTGAGATGTGATCTTTTGTTTTTTGGGTGTCTATTAAACCAGATTTATTAATAGCCGCTATGGTATATTTCTGTTTCTTTTTCAGGAACTATCACACGGGCAAACGAAAAAGTTCTGAGGATAAATCACACAATAAACGAATTGAAAAGCAGCGGAAAACGTGTAATTGGCAATGCTGGGTGTTGCAGTTGTATATCAAAAAGTAAAGCACTGTTGGATAGAGATAACCTAGAGTTCAATTGGAGTAAAGGTAGCTGTTTCCTTGAGTTACGTCGAGCTTTTACAGTATTTCAGATGGTGTTTATGAGGAGCCCAAATTGTGAGGACAGGGCAACCTACCGTTGCTGCTGCTGACACGGACGAGAAATGGCAGACTTTTTCTTCTGGTTATGTAAGTGATTACGTAATATCACTTACATATTACTTACATAACCAGAAAAGTGTTGATAAGAATAATTAGCCGCCACAAACACAAACGTTGTTTGTACGAAGCGGTGAATATCCAATGGCTAGAATGGGGCGTCTAAAAAATGTCAAAGATGCTACAGCGGCGGTAAAGATGAGCTGCTGAACCAATGAGTTTGTCACACAGAAATAACTCGCTTTCACCGTATGGGTTCCATGTGTTGCTGGAGACCATGGACAGTGGTTCGCCTTCGACTGGTACTGGGATGCTGAGCGGGATGGTCACAGCTAACGAAATGCCCATTGATGAATACTTACTGGCTCTTCTGTCTGATACAAAACCAGTCTCTGCTGACAGATTCTCATACTCATCAACACCACCAATCGCTGTTGAATCTCCACATCAAAGTATAGTGAAACCGCAGAACAGAGGCTTGCTCAAATCAAATTCACAAATTATATATGCCTCCAAGCCAACTTCAATGAAAATGATAAGATCAACCTCTCACCTTGACAGAACAGTCAAATCATCGGAGTTCAGCTGTGCTAGAACGAATCAAGATATCAGTTATTCCTCAGGGACACGCAAGACAAACTTCATACACAGAGGCTCAAACTATAGTCAAAATCTTTCTGATGCTAACGTATTTGGTAGTCAGGCTGTGTCCAGCCAATACAGTTCCAAATCTTCTCCAGTTTCCCAAAACGATGATGAACCCAGTCCTGTTGACTCCGATTTACTGCCGCTGGTTGATATAACAAGTCCACATGAACCACCTCGCACTCCAGTAGAAGATTCTTCTGGTGATATCAAATCAATAACGTCTGTAAGACAGCAAGTGATTGACAGACAGATGAATAGACTATTCCCTCCTTCGGATTATCTTACGGACTATATGGAAGAGAGATTGGTCAGGTGGAGACCTTCAGATTCCCAGTCAAATATAGATGCTACAATCAACGGTTTACATCCTTATCAACGAGCTGATTATACTGCTGCATTACCTAGAGAAGCAGATACCAGTAATAATTTCTTCCAAACAATCGGCAGATGGTTCATATTTACGAACCTGGATATAACACTCCGTCAGGGTGAAGGTGAAAATATTGCCATATCGAGCACATTTGAACAACCAATGGTGTCGGCGGTCAATGGCGATATAATCATTGCCTCTTCACAGGTAACTGAGCCTCCATCAGCTTCAAATAATACAGGAAGAGACTATAGTATCAACATTACATCTTCCATGATAGTTGATGAGCCTAACTTTGAAGTTTTAAATAAGTTGCATCTACATCAAAACAGTTCAAAATCAATAATTCAAGAAGCTCCTACTGCTACTGAAAATCCATCATATACCCCATATGCATTCCCCTTTGATGAAAATGAGCTAAATTATGAGAAAAGGAGAGATACGATTGAAGATAGTTTATTCCCCTTGAATCGGAATGATGGTACAATTGATACACTTTTGGATGATAACTATTTCGTATCTTGTATGCTGTCGACAAAATCATGGTGTCTTTATCTAACAGGGGAGTGTTCGAAGTTGTATTAACAAGATATTTACTTCAAATTACATATTATGTAAAATGGATCGAATTGAATTGTAGTTATTATATAAAAAAAAATCTAACCAATTATTTTGGGAAAAGCTATGGTTATATTAGAGGGGCTGAAAGCAACATGACAATATTTTTTTTTTTGGGTGACAAATGACTGAACTAATTTAATTATGTGAGGATTATTAATTTTATATCAACTTATTAAATAGATTTATTCACTTGCTTCCGCAAATCTTTCTGAGATGGTATTGAGTAATGCATTGAATTCAGTCTTACCTTCTTCTTCACCACGACTTGGTTCAAAGAATTTAGCAGAAGAAACAGAATGTTTAACATCAGCAGTAGCTTCTGATAATTTTGACCATTGAGCACCATTTGAAATAGCTTTTTGAGCTTCATCGTTATATGAAATAAAAGTTCTCATCATATCGAAAGTTTTCCAAATAGGACAAAAGGCATCATAAGTAGAGTAACCATTTTGTTGTAAGAAATCTTCCTTAATTAAATTTGCAACATCCAAAGTAATCTTATCAGCATCAGATAATGCGGATTTACCAACTAATTGAACAACTTGTTCTAATTCTTCAGCATTTGATAAAATTTCTCTGATTCTATCTCTCAAAGTTGGGAATTCTGGATAGTTTGAATCATAATATTTACCCAAGGCATTATTATATTTGGAATATGAAACAGATGTATTGATAGATGGGAAATGTTTTCTCTGGGCTAATTTTTTATCTAAACCCCAAAAGACTTGAGTAATACCTAATGTGGCAGTAGTAACAGGATCTGAGAAATCCCCACC